>JANHZU010010753.1:0-15683 GCA_032468055.1 Acrochordus granulatus | reverse complement strand
TTCATTCATTCATTCAGTCGGCCAGCCAGTCCGTCAACTACATACCGCTATACTTCCCACGCATTGCTTTCTTTCCCGCCAAGCACCGCTCGGACGCCGTAGCCTACGGCAATGCCGCAGCAACCGGAGATCTTCCGAGAAGGGCAGACGGCCTTTTTCCAGCCGCAGAGCCACCGCCGCGGTTCTCACGA
Source organism: Acrochordus granulatus (assembly GCA_032468055.1). Classification (NCBI taxonomy): domain Eukaryota; kingdom Metazoa; phylum Chordata; class Lepidosauria; order Squamata; family Acrochordidae; genus Acrochordus; species Acrochordus granulatus. The sequence goes on along the minus strand of JANHZU010010753.1, from coordinate 15,492 downwards.
CGCCGTCCTGCCAATAGCAACTGCTGCCATATTGTTACAGCGAGCGCTGCGAAGGGCGGGGCCAGAGGACTCCTTGGAAACCAAGCGCTATTGGTCGCTAAGCCTGCCGATCAAACCGAGGCGGCCCAATGAGCCGAGCCGGCGATGAACAGCGGGGCGTTTGGAGTTCGAAGGCGGCGTGACCATAGGAGCCGCACGCGGAACGCCAGGCGGGGAGGGAGGGGGGTTCGTTGCGGCCCTCGGGCCTTGCCGAGGCGAGGACGGCGGTCCGGAGCCGGGAAAGAGCCTCCCGGCGGGACGGCAACGCTCTTCCCTCCGGAGCCGATCCAGCACGAACGGCCAGCCAGAGCGAAGAGCCGGGCCGAAAGTGGCGCGCCCCGAAGCGGAGTTTCGCGACTGGTGTTCACCCGGGAAGGTCGAAGAGCCGGGCTCTCTCCGCGCGCCTCTCAAGCGCGGCCGGAACGCAACGCTCAACTCGCGGGCGCTATTGGGAGCGGGACAGGCTGGAGGGAGGCTGCGGGCCCGGGCGGGGACAGCTTCGTACAAGAGCGCTGGCGGAACCGCGGTCGACCTTTCCCTGATCTTAACTTCTTAGATAATCACTTCATTTAGGGGGGTCAAAATGCGGCCCCCTTCATAAAAGGCTAGCATGCCTCGCGCTTAACGGCGGAAGATTGAAGTTCGCTTATCTAGATGCGACAAAAGCGAGAAATCTGCCACGCTTCGCGCTACCCAGTGTCTCTTGTTTTAAGTTTGTGTAGGTCAGAGTCATGAAGTGACTATGAACTACACAACCAGGTAAAGGGGTCCTGCGTGTACTAGTGATAAAATGAGTATGTTTTTCGAAAGTATGCAATGGCCTATTTGTCTAGCACTTTTTTTTTCTCTTGTATGCTCGGGTAGCCTAGCAGTGAAGACGCTGGGCTTGTTGGCCAGAAAACTGGCAGTCCGAGTTCGAGACGGGGCGCTGCAAAACAGGCTGAGCTCCCGTTATTCGCCCCAGCCCCTGCCAACCTAGCAGTTCAAAAGCATGCAAAATGCAAGTAGGTAAATAGGTACCTCCTAATCCAGTGGGAAGGTAACAGCAATCGGTGCACCTCAGTGTATAGTCACACCGGCCACCTACCACAGAAGCATTTTTGGACGAATGCTGGCTCCCTCAGCTGTGAATCAGAGATGAACACTGCCCCCTAGAGTCAGACATGAGTGGAAAGAGGAAATCTTTCCCTTTCCCTTTTATGATGCAAAAAACAAACACAGCTACCTCTCTGACAATTAAATCAGATGCAGTTGATAAAGAGAAATTAATACAGATGTTATAGTAATCCCAAAACCTTTGTAATGTGATGTCTTTATTAAGGTCCAAAATGATTCCAAAAAAACAGCTTTTGAGTTCTCTAGATTCTTTGTCAGGCAAAATACCTCAAAAGATTGAAATAAATTATTTTTTTTAATGGTAGACACCGCCAGCAATCTTTATTTCTGCTCTTCACCAGCCTGGAACTGCTATAGTTTAGTCATGGCAGGAGGCACATGGGTGACTAGCAGCCTTTGTATTTTCAAACCTGGGGATAGCAGTTTTTTTGTCCCCATATGCTGTATGTCATCTAATACCATTTACAAATATTACTAACTGATAGTAAAGCCTATCTCATGAGTCTGACTAGAGAATTTCAAATTTGTACCTTTGGCAATTTCTCTTCCTTTTTGTTATGCAGTAATCAGAATTCCACAGTATTCAAAGTGTAGTTGCAGTTAGAATCAATGCTATTAGTGATTCATTTCCAGAAATTCTTCAATCAGGAATTTGCCTTCAACAAATTATTTCTACTACAGAACACTATGGTCCATTTTTGGATTTTTCCTCTGGAATTGCAATTCACGTATTTCAGAAACAGTTCATTTACAAAAGTTAATTGTCCAGAACAGGAAATGGTGTTCACATCTGGAGATAATGTTCCACATCTGGAGAATTCACTTCCAGAAACAGATGATGAAACCACCCTGAGAAAGGTATGTTGGCCTATTGTGATGGAAATACAGTGTTCCAGAATGGAGAAGCAATGTCCCATTCTGATTGGTGTATTCTTATAATAGCTTGGTAAAGAAAGTAGATTTACTGCAGTATGAATCACAACTAATCATAATCCCAAGATCCCTTTCTAATCCATTATATCTTAGATCCCATCAGCATAGTGTTTATATGAAATTAGAATGTTTTGTTTTAATATGCATTGTTTGCCTACAATGAATCATATATTAATTTTGTCATTCCTCCACCAGCAGTAAAAATATTTAGTGATTTGATGCCATCAGTGGCTGGTCATAGCATTAAGATGGCATTGATCATATTTGTTGATGACTTTTGACAGACTTGGAATGAGGTTAGTATATTTATTTTGGCCCTTCTTGATGTCTCAGTAGCCTTCAGTACCATCAGTCATGGTATCCTTCTAGGCCAGCTCAGGAAATTGGGAGACATGGTATTGAAATAGTTCTCTTTTTACTCTGGGGCTGGTTCCAGTTGGGGGGGGGGAGAGACTGAGCACGAAGCCCCTGCTTTGTTAATTGCTTCAGAGCTCTACTCTCTCCCTACTTCTATTTAACATCTACATGAAGTCAGTGGATGAGGTCATTCATTCACACAGAATGCATATCACTGATACAGTGATGATACCCAGTTGTACAACTCTGCCTTGGGCCAATCAGGTACGCTGCCAAGTTTTTTTCCCAGTGCCTGCAGGATGTGGGAGTTTGAATGGAAGAGAACAGGCTTTGGTTCAATTCTCATAAGACTAGATGGCTGTTGGTTTTAAGGCCTACACATCTGGAGTTTTTTCCATTTCATTCTTTCTGGGGATACAGTTCCCCAGTTGGAGTTCATCCTCAATTTGGAGATCCCCCTGTACTCCTGGCTTCTGCTGAAAAAGCAGATGGTAGCCATGGTTAGTGGGATGTCTTTGCAAAGTTTGTCATATACGTACTATGCCTGTTGCTCTCCTGGTGGCTCATGTCATAATCACTTCATGTTTGGATTTCTCTAATATATTCTACATGAAGCTGTCTTTAAAAAAAGAATTAGGAAGCTGCAGTTGTGCCAATATTCAGCAACGCAGACAGTTTTGGGCATTTAATATAGTAATAATTTCTCATTACACTCATCACAACTCTATAAGGCAGTCCAGATCAAGAAATAAACTTCTTGGAAGACTACAGATAGACCTTGCTTACCTTAGTGACTGTTTGAAGTTACAACGAATAACTTACGACCTTTGTAGGCTCTCTCTCTCTCTTATAGTCATGTGTTTGTTGTTAGTACACATTGTCCTATACCTGATCTATTTTTCTTCTCTTTTCCCCTACACTTGCAGAGCAGAGAAATAGGAGAGGAAGATATTACAACACAGTAAAAGGTAAAGGAGACCCTGCCAGTCGTGACCGACTCTAGGGTGGGGTGCTCATCCCCGTTTCTAAGCAAAGAGCCAGTGTTCATCCTGGGACGGCTCCATGATCATGTGGCCGGCATGACTGGACGCCTAAGGTGCACGAACACTGTTACCTTCCCACCGGAAGGGGCGGTGCCTATCTACTCGCACTCACGCGCTTTCGAACTGCTAAGTGGGTGGGAGCTGGGGCAGAACAGTAGGCGCTCGCCCTGCTGCGTGGCAATGCTGGGTCACGACCCCAGGCCGCTGACCTTCCAGCCAGCAAGCTGAGCTCTTAACCACTTGCACCACCACGCCTCTGTAACACAGTAAGCAGGCACACAATGGGGAATACAAACGAATGCACTAATACTGGCTGTTTGCCTAGTGTGCTCCTGGTTGGGAGTTGCCAGTTCCAGTTGTCTCTAAACGAGGACTACCTGTACTTTTATTGAGTTAAGCTGCAGTAACATAATCATGCAATTCTAATTTTGTTTTCCCTCTTCTCTTTTATAATCATATGATTTAGGGAGATATCTGTCTGAGATATTTACAGTGATTTCTGTATGTCTCAGACTTAATTATTCTCATCACTTTGATAATGTTTGGTTTATCAGATCTAGCAGGGAGGCATGCTCCAAATCCCTTCCATCAACCAATGTGATCTTGTTGGAGTTAGGGATCATGTCTTCTTTGTGATAGGGCTTGTCCTATGGAACACCGTCCTTCTAGAAATCAGATGGCTCCAGTCTTATTCATTTTCTGTAAGACATGGAAGACCTGGCTGTTCCTCCACGCATTCAAGCCAAGTTAGGCAAGTTCTGCTAGTTGATGTTGTTGTTTTTTTAGCTGGGATGAATGTTTTGACTTTGAACATTGTCAATTTAGTTGTTAAATTGTTGTTCTAATTTGGTACACCACCCTGAGTGCTGCCTGGGCAGCCATGTAAATAATTTAAATAATTACTAGAGATGTATTTCATACTTTGGTTTCTTAACCTTTTTGTTTTTCTTCACTTCTACTTCTTCAGCTGCTCTGGCAAGCTTGACATTCATCCTCTCAAGAAAGGCCTCAAGAAATTTAATCACTTCAAGCTATTATGCCTGAGAACTTCACTCATTTCTGGTGAACCACATTTAACAATATGGCAAAAACCTCACTTTTTTTTTACATGCATTACATGGTTATGGCTACTATCTTGATTTTTATGACCTCCCTGCAATCAGTCTGCAGACAAACCTGGAAAGAAATTATGTAGGAGCCACTAAGCACCATTACTTCAATTATATATGAAGCTAAGCCAGAATCAAAAAAGTCACATTATAGCTTAGCCCACATGCCAACCAGCCACTGACAATCTGCTTCTATGTGTGTGTGTGTAGTTTGATATTTGTTCATCTTTTCTCCAGAATTTTTTTCTTTTGAAATCCATTCTTCTGAAAAATTGATTATTATAATCAGATTCTGGGAAGAATATGTGAACTAATCTTCCCTGCTTAAAGTCTATATATCCCCACACACACAAAGAGGATATAGATGGAGAAATTTTAAAAGGATTTGAAAAAAAAATTTGAACTGCAGTTGAAAGACATCTTTCTAACTCTTGCTACTGGAAGACAAGCCAGTTTTTCATTTTATATGCAGAAAAGGGACTAAACTGAAAAACCCTAATTGGATGTAACTGTCATAGTCCATCTAAGAGCCATCAGCAGTTCTAGAATGGGTATGAGGTCTGTTGAACAACAGCAAGTCCCAAGAGAATATATTTGGAACCATTTACAGAGAAAGGCTTGGAGATCTGACCTGATTGCAACTAGCTGTATTTATTTGGGAATCTCAACTACATTAACAGTGAATCATCAACAAAGGGCATATAATTTGTTCTTCTAATCTTTGGCAGTGAATCAAGTAAGCTACCATTTCAAGCTTAGACATGCCCAAAACATCCTTCCCTCAGAGAGTAAATGATGGAAAAATAAAAACACAACTTCCACTTAGAGAAAAGCATAGCATGAAAAGAGCAGCAGTATCTTCCTTGTTTAGGCTTGTTACAATGGTATATACAACGGTAGCATTTTTGGTATGCTGAAATGCTGAAGCAGAGAGGTAGCAATAAGTGTTTAAATGAAATTGTGTGTTGGGGGAGAATTTAAACAATTGCTTTTTTCAAAAGTTATAATCACTGTTGATGACAACTTGAAAAATCTTTCTGAAATTGCATAGCTCTAATGGAAAAAGCCAAAGTGGGGTGAAAAGGGCAATATTCCAGAGGCTGCCTTTCAATCTTATCTTTCTGATTTCTAGTCCTACTTTACTATGATATTACCTTTCAGGTTAACATTACATGTGCACTGGTTTATTTTCAATGAAAAAAATTTATTCTTTTTGATGAAAAGAAAACAATAAAGTAAATTTGATTAGTAATTGCAAAATGGCATGCAGATTGATATAAAATATGTTCATTTATTTCAGCTTCCCAGATACTATGATTTTTCTCAGGAGATTTTGCTTTCCAGGCCTGGCTTGCTATTTGTTAGTGACATTATTCCTTTGATAGGAAGAAAATTGTACTGAATCCTTAAGAAAACCTTCCTCTTATAGTAAACTGAAAAGCACACAAAGAGAAATGATAGGATTAGAATTTTATAACAACCTCCATTCACAAAATGTAACCAGAACTTATCAAACTAGGAGAGACAAACTCTTATAATGGATGCAGACTTACTCAGGCATCAGTAATTAATTACTTTTCATTACAACCAGAAATCTGGAGGATTTTTTTTGTGGTTTTGTTTTTAGTTTATGGCTTGTTTTATTAGTGAAATTTAATAAAAACAATACAGCAGCAATAATTACACACATATGATAAAACTTAAAAGGAAAAAGATTCCTCTAATATTAACACACAATTAACTTTATACAGTACACACATGTATAAGAAGGTAAAGGTTTCCTCTGCACTCGCGGCCAATTCTAGGGGGCAGTGCTCATCGCCGTTTTGTAGCTTAAGAGCCAGCATTTGTCCACAGATGCTTCTGTGGTCATGTGGCCGGCATAACTATATGCCGAGGCACATGGAACACTATTACCTTTCCTACTAGATTAGGTAGTACCTATTTACTTGCATTTTTACATGCTTTCGAACTTCTAGGTTGGCAGGAGCTGAGGCAGGAATGGGAGGTTCAGTATTGACCTTCAGCACATTTTAGTTTCATGGAAAATTGAATTGCATTCAAATACTGATCTAAGAAACATACAGGTATTGCAACTGTCTCTGAAACTAACAAATATTTAATTGTATTAACTGCCAAGAAAATGATTTAGATGAATTCAAAATGTATTCTCTCAATTTCCTTAAAATCAGTCCAGGATTTACAGTAAAATGTTTTTACTCATCTTCACTTAGGATTACTTCAGAATGGCTACTTGTCATGTGAATTTAGGTCAAAGTTTAACTGCTTCTCAATTAATGCTTAAATCTGCATAGCAGCTTTCAAGGCTGGTAAAGTCAATCTGTAAATTGACCCCAAAACTTAACCAAGATTTCAAAGAAGTTGTGCATTCGCTATTTAAATAAGTTCAGAGGAGATAATAACAAAATCACATTCTAAATGAACATTTTAAAATAAAAACCCAATGCTAAAATGGAAAATCTGCCAGACAAAAGGTTGCCTCATCATAAGCAACCTCAGTTTAATCAGAAAACTGAGAAACCTTGTCCTGCCACAAAAAAAATAATGTTTTATTTATTTATAAAATATCTGAAAGGAATTAGAATCTCTTTCAAGAGAGAGATCAGTCTAGGGGTTATATGCATTTTAATTCCATTCATTTTATCCCAGAGGCAGAAAAATTATTCTGGCCAATCTAATAGAGCCTATCTTTGCATTCAGAGATACTTAATTCAAAATATTCGGAGATGTTTAAGCAAAATATAATTCCAAATATTTTATACAATCCAAGCAAATTATAAAACCCAACTTTTTAAAATAATACATAGATAGTTTGATACTGGATGAAGCATATTAGATTTCTCCAATTAATTGTATATCCTTAATATCAACCTTGTTGCACAATTTCAACAAGTAATAGCAACAAGTATTAACATACGTCATCAGCATATAAAAATAATTTATAATCACAACAGTGTCCACCACACCATTGTCTTCTGCCTGTTTAATACAGTGGTTCACAAAGTGAGATCTGGGACTCCCTGAGACTTTTTCAGGGGTTCTGCAAAGTCAAATATTTTAAAATTTCTCAGTTTTTAAATTTCTAATACAGTGAATATTGATAGATATAACCTATATAAACCAAACTTCCTTGGGATCCTCAATCATTTTTAAAAACGTAAAGAGTCCTGAGATCAAAATGTTTGGGAACTGCTAGAATAATTAAAGATCCAAGGACCAACTGAAAATTAAAAGAGACATTAAGCATCCCTGTACAGAGATGTAATTTGATAGGGTCAAAGACTTTATTGGGTGAAGGTACCAAATAATAATCCCACGTACAAAAGTTGTTAAAAATAAAAAGGACCCTAAACTTAACTAGTGCCATCCACAAAGTAATCAATATAGGCAAGATTGCCTTATGATGCAATCTTACCTCTTACTTCAATGCTGTATTGAGACAAATACAACAAGGATCGGTCTGGATAGCAATCCCTCATCTTGCTGGTTTTCTTCTATCCGACCTCCCATCACAGACAACATTCTGAATTATACCAAAGTTTTTTCAGGGTTCTAAAAAATCCAGTTTTATCTGCTGCTATTTCCAAAATATCAGTCTCTATTGAGGTTCATAATGATCAGAATGGATATAGATCACAAGATCAAATGATTTTGTAGCTAAGTTTACTGGTCCATTAGTGTTTTAAATAACATACAGTTCAATTTGGTGTATTCTTTGTATTCAAAGAAAATGCTGCATAGGATTGTAACCATAACAGTCAAAAGTGAACCCATTGTTTTAATATGAATGAATGCAGTGAAAAGAGGTCACTGGGTAGTAATATCTAATTAATGAAACATATCAATACATTTTTAAAGAATTCTATGAAGTAATCCAAAGAGCTTTTGTACTGGTCTTAGACATACAAATTTCCCACAGCAGAATTCTGTTCTTTTAAATATTTCTGTTGAATATGTGCCCTGTTGTCATCATGGCAAATCAAACATTAAATCCATAATTAAATGTGCTGTTTTGCCATTAAGTTTGTCGCCCTCTGTCTCTTTATTTGCCCTCTCTTGCATCTTTTCTGAATCAAGATGCTGTATCATCTTCTTCTGATTAATCAGCAGGTCAACAACTAGAGGAAAGGTTTTCTGCTCTGACAGCTGTCAGTGTGTCACCAGCCAGCAGGGAAAACAGGCCCCAATGGAGTACTCGGCACAAACGGTGTTCACCTAAGACTCTATCTGGGCTTCTGCTGTGTGCCTCGCTCCATTTGGACATTTTCTAAGTTAAAATAATGTAAAAGGACAGAAATAGCCCTAAAGTAGGATGAAGACATAACTTCAGATGATTGTGCAAACAGAGCAGTTAGATGATAAAGAGAAAGTGACTGAAAGTGACTCGCTGCTGGGCAACACGCCCAGTCTTTTAATTGACCAGGCTTAAGAGAAGAGGGAGTGATTGAAAGTGGCAAATAAAAGTCCAGTTCCACATCTCATTATTTAGAAGGCACTACAGAGAAGACACCATTTCAGAGAGTTATTTCACTTTCTTCAGATGATATAGTGGAGGTCTGCTCTCTTCTACCTTGTTGGAAGTTGGGAAGAAGTAAGTCTATAATGGATGTTTATGGAGAGAATACAAAAAACAAAAGTACTCAGGAACAGGCAAACCCATGGAAAGAAACAGCTGTGGTGGATGCTGGCTGGTAACTAGAGGCACTATCTGTTTATAGGAATTTATGGAAGTTATATGTATAAAGTATATACGGTTATATGTATAAAGTATATCCTGGGGAAAGGACAGGATATAAAATTAATAAATTAATACAAAAGTAACACTACAATGTGATCCTCTATTGCCCACTTTGTGAATTTCTGTCCTCATAACCACAAAAGCTAACAATCTCCATTGGTCTGTTTTTTGAGTTTCCATCCATCCTTAATTTTTTTAATGAGTTCAGTACAATTTGGAATTCTTCCACTGCCTCTTTGTAGGCGCAGCTGTTTTCACCACAGCAGCAGCCACATATACTCAACATGAACACTAGAAAGGGGAAGTGATTTAATGCTCCAGGCCTACATTTTCAAATGCACAGCTTTGATATGTGCAATTTATTAGATTCATTTACTTCTCTAGGATAACATCAACATTATTCATATTACAAAGACAGAAAGGCTCTTTAATCAAGAAGTGCTTTTCCTCAAAAGATTTCAAAACAGAATTTGGCACTGACAAAGAGCACCACCTGCTGGGGTTTTCTTCACTTAATTTTTCATTTTTTTATATTTATTTATTAATCATATTTCTATGCCACCAATTTCCGAAGATTCTTGGCGGCTTACATAGGTTAATGATTATACATTTTTTCTTTATTTTACCCTGCCCTCCTTGGCTGGCCAGCGATGTTCATATCCAGGGCGCCCTCCGAGACTCCTGCTCCACCCCCGGGACGGGCGAGTGTTTCACGCTGACTTCGGTGTTCCGTCGCACCGAGTCGCTCATCCATCGATTTGCTGACTAGCAATTTTCCCTCCAAAGGAGGTCCCCATTAATTGCAGTTTATATTTTCAATGCAAAACATAAAGCGATATTTTCCAGGGAAGAGAAAACATTTATAAATTGTTATTCTCTAGTGCTTTAAGTGGCTGATTATAGTAAGATTTTATGCAGACTATAGAGTAATGTAGGTTGTTAAATAAATTTAATTTGTTAATTAAATCCAAATTTAATAATTCTGATTTGATTTCAACAATATTCTGTTTTCATTTATAGGTGATAAACCATGCTCCCATACTTAATTCTTGATTTTAAACCATAAACTCTGTAATTGCAACAATAACTTTTTTCCAAATTTTTATTATTTATATTTTAAAGAATGCAATCAATTAGCACAATTAAATCAAGCACAGAATAGTGGTGGGAAAATGTAACAAAAATAATATATTCTAAAGTACCATTAGAAACATAATAAGAAATCTCATTTCTTGTCACAATTCACTTTATTTGTTGAGCTTCAAAGTAAAAAAAAAACAGTTAATAGTGTTACTGTTATTAAAAGAAAGTTATAACATATTCCACTAATACTATAAATTATACAGCAAGCTAAAAATGAATGCATATTATGTGGCACAATTCCATGTTTATTATAATCCTAGAATGGTTTCCAATTTGAATTTTGTGTCAGATTTACATGGAAACAAAGTTATTATAAACATTGAGGCATCTTCTCACAATTTAGTTACCCGCTTTCCAAAGAGGAAATCAAAGGTCTTTTCCAATAAAAGGCATATCCTAGCACCATGAACATATGCAATGCCAAATCAATATGGTTTGAAGGGATATAAATTTAATAAGCGTATCTCTGGTTGCAACAGGATTGGAGTTAATCAGTTTCAATACTATTGGGCTTTACACCACTGATAACCACATATGAAGGAAGGTTCCTATCTGTTTGTTACATTTTCAGTGTGTTTCAGGAAAAACAATATTCATTTTGGAAATAAGACTGAAATGATATACCAATGAAAAAATTCCTCATGCCAAATCTTTTTGAGTATAATCTTTAATTTTTTCTTCCACTGAAACTGCAATTGTTACATCTCTACAATTATATTAATGTTCTGCATCCTTTTAATCATACAGTCCTTCAGATTCTGAATCATACTTCATTAATTTATAAAACATGTTTTACAAATGGTCAGTGGTATGCATTATAAGATTTTAAAATTGTTAGAACTTTTAAACATTCCCCTTGTTTGTATGATTTTTATTGCTGCGCTACTTATCTGAAGGTACAGAAACTAGTTAAATATTTAGATAGTGAGATGGGCAGCATATAAATAAATATAGATCATTCCCTAGTAAGACTCTTCAGAAATTTTATATTTGTCCTATTATCAGAACCTTGCAATCTAAAAAAATAATGTCTCCACTGAACAAATTGCTTAGACATTTCATCTTCGAAAAATAAACACTTTATAATAAAATGAGAGAGGAAGAGCCCAGATTTATTATTTTTCTGTATTTATCCCAGATATTCAATAGGTTATTGAGCATTGGATAAGTTACTTATTTGTTCGTGTGTCAATTGAGATATAATATTGTAGCCCCTCTGGAAGATCTGTACCTTCCATAGAAATAAAGGAACCATTAGGAGATATAATCTATTCTGAAATCCATGTTCAATAGATAATCATAATAACGATCTAAAATTTGGAATCATAAAGCTACCATGTTCTCTTGAGTCCTACAAATGTTTAATCTTTGTCTTTGTTAAACCATACTGAATTCATTACTTATCTGTTGAGAATACCTAATACCTTATTCTCAAATACTGAAATCCTTTGAAAATTAAAGTTTCATTTTGGTAGAATATTGATTTGACAGCTGTGATTCTCCCTAATCAACACAAGTTTGTTTTCACCTAGAAATATCTGTTGATATATTTTCTAAGTTGGAGAATACTTATTCTAAAATAAACTATTCATATTTTTGATCAAGAAAAATTCCTAAAGGATTCCTTAGAAAGTTTTCTAATAAATTTTAGAAATACCATCATCATCCTGTACATTTGTTAAATTTCAATTTTTTAATAGCTGTTTTCCTAAGTTACAATTGAGCTTGTTCTTGGCAGTATGTTTTGTCTATATTGGACTTTGCCTTTTTTAGCAGAAAAACATCAGCTGACTTGAAAAGAAAATTCACTAACAAATACAGAAAAATCAGATTAGTCTTTAATTCTTAGGACAACTAAAATGCAATCATTTTGAAATATTTTTCATAAGCCTTCATTTTCAGCAAAATAATGAATGGAAACTGCTATGCATGCCTCTATAGTCCAGTAATCTGCCACTTTCCACCGTGTGTCCTTTGTTGTTTCAATTAAATGACCATCCCCTGTGCTAGTCTAAGGCTAAAAAGATAAAGGTTTCCCCTTTCAGTCGTGTCTAAGGGATGGTGCTTATCTCCATTTCATAGCCAAAAAGCCAGCATTGTTTGAAGATGCTTCTGTGGTCATGTGGCCAGCATGACTATGTGCTGAGGTCATAGAATGTTATTTTCCCACCAAATTGGTGGTACCTATTTGTCTCTTGCATTTGTACATGTTTTCAAACTGCTAGGTTGGCAGGAACTAGGATAGACAATGGGAGCTCACCCCATTACATGGCAGCACTTGGGTCTCGAACAGCCAAGCTGCTGACCTTCTGGCCGACAAGCCCGCATCTTAACCAGTCTGCCACTGTGCTCCAGTCTAAGGTTAGGAGAACCTTTTATCAAGACCAGGTCTATCACATCTGGACTTCAGAAATCTATGAGACTACTGGATGGAAGCAATATTTGGTAAATATTTTCTTTCATCTAGTGGTTGTCTGGACTGCTGCTGCCTAGCCTAGGCAAGATATCTTCAAATGGCCTCCATTTCTCCCATTCTCAACTATACCTGTGCTGGGATTGGAGGGTAAAGCAGGGAAGAAAAAGCAGAAACAGCAACAATGAGATAAATTAATTTTAACAACTAAATTCATGTGCAGAAGATTATTAATTTATGTAGATATATCTTCTCTTTTTTACATGAGTAATCTTGGTAACTACTCGTGTAGCTACCGACAAAATAAAATATTAAAAAGTGTTGGAGATTGCACTGTCTCTTTAAACCTGTGTAGTTTTGACCATTAGGGCAAATTATAAGAAAATATACAGTTTAGGATGGGTCTTCACATATTGCTCCTATTTCTTATTTGGACTGCTTTTGTTAAATGAGTTTAAGAGACAAATGGGAATTTCAACCCTCTCAAGCTTCCCGTTCTTCAAGCTGTAACTGAGACTCTATTTTATGTATCTTTAATAAATATAATAATGCCTGTTGGAATTAATTGACAGCTAAGCTAAGTTCATATTCTATATCCAATACAACATGACTATTTTTAAAGGTAGTCTGGCTACTTAGAATAATTTTCTTTTAGCACTTTGCATATACTTATCAGAAAGTATAACCAGGGCATCTACTGAATTGAAATTTCTTAACAAAAAATCTTGTATCAAGATCATTAATAAAATGCATACTAAGAGCAACTTTGCTGTCAAAACTTAACAGGTATAACGAAGAAACAGTAGTGAATTTACTCCTATGTTTGTAATAATTTACAGAAGGTTGCCCCCCAGCAAGTTTTAAGAAGGTCCTTATAGTAGCCTATGGTTTAATCTGGCAATTAATATAGTAATCTATATGGTAAACTATCTGAATATTTTTCTTATATGTTTAAAGATAATATAGAGAATAGCTATTTCATAAAAAATATACCTGCCATTTGAAACAGGCACATTGCACAACTTACCCATGTAAAGAAAAACATGTCTTATGCACAAAAAAAACATAGCTGCTTTGGCTCTCGATAGATACATTTGTACAGCTTTAAATCTAAAAAATAAATCTGCTTTATCTTTAAGATAAGGAAATTTTTGATTTTTAATAAGGTAACACATTCCATTCCAGTGATAATGATTGGCTACATTTCTCAGCTTCAGAAATCTATAAAAAGGAAGACAAAGAGAAGTGCTACACTGCTGCTCACTCAAAGCAACTTGATAGCTTTTGATGAATAAAACATATTTTGACTTCCACTGATCATCTAGTGTGTTTGATTGGACTCCTGGCTTGGCAAAGACTGTGGGAAAAGCAGGTGTTTTAATCCCTCTGATGCTCCTTTATATGACAAGATCCAGTTGTCCAATCTAAAGGTTTTCCACTATATCTAACCAAGGAAGCTGTTGCAGACATTGCTCCAAATTTAACCAAATTCCTCCTTTCCTTTTGCTCCCCAAATCAACTTTCCCAATTAATGGTCTTGAAATTGAAAGCTATCAGCAGTTTTTACAACTTGTTAGTCTAATAAAGATAAGAATTCTTTATTTTACATTTTAAAAAAAATCAAAAATTGGCTTGCGTATTACATGGTTGAGTTTTACCAAAGACGGTAAGCATCTTGTGACTCAGGGCCCTATATAGGTCCCTGGCCAAGCTTGGGTGTTACTGAATTATAACTTCAATATGATTGAGTGTAAATATGATTTTAATAAGGCTGACTTCTTAACCATTTTTAATTAAATCAAAAATATTTTTTCTTTGAAACACAATCTTGCAGTTTTGGCTTACATTTCTTTATATGACAAAACATATGGAGCATTAAAATTAAAATCAGCAGTAAGGGGAGGAAGTTTGAAAAGCTGCTGGATATAAAGAATGGAAATAATTAAGGCAATTGAGCCATATTCTCAGGACATGTTGAGTTGGGTTATTTAACAACCTTTAAATAACCTGTCCTTTAAACCCCAAAAAGAGGGTTACATTAACTCTTTTAAAAACAGACATCTGAGTTAAAGCAGCAATAAAACAGCGCTACTTCACTGCCTGCCTGCCTTCGTGTGGGTGAAGAAAAACAGTGAAAATGATGAAAGGAAAATGCTGTTGAAGTAAAGATCAGTTCCAACAGATTTTAAATTTAAACACCTCCTGAAAATGCCTGCATAAGTGACTGGGATTCTAGCTGTGATGACTGATCTCATATTTAAGAAAGCAAGCTTTGATTTGATCATTGTTGGATAACTAGGTGTGCGCCAACAGCACAAGAGCAAACACATCCTTATGATGGTTAAGGAAAGAACTTAAATGCTCTGCAAATAACTATTACCAAGATATGGATTTCTAAGTGATACTTTTCAATCATTGTAACACCTCTCTGGTGAAAGTAAGGTTAGTGGATGTCTGAAAAAAGGAGGACATATCCTCTTTTTGGTCCTCTATGCAGTAGGTATCCCCCCAGTGAGGCACCACCTTGCTGTGGTTGGGGGGCTTGTGTGCTCTGAAAAAGATGAGAGCTCTGCCAGAGGT
>JANHZU010010752.1:0-11553 GCA_032468055.1 Acrochordus granulatus | reverse complement strand
GAACAACAGAATCGAATTGCTCCCAGATTACTGGGCAAGACTCCTCCCTCGGCATCTCCACTGGCTCTACCTCACAATCAGCGTCCAACTGGGACCGAATCCAAGCAACTTTATCTGACAGGTGCTCCACAAATTCTTCCGCACGGCCCTGAAGAAGGACCGTCGGCTCCCCCCTACCTAGGAGGGAGCAGGTGACCCTAAACAGAGCGGACGGGCGGCACTCTGCAGATGCAACAAGGGCAGAGAAATAATCCCATTTCGCTGCCCTGATCGCCACAAGATAGACTTCAATTGCAGTTCTAAGTTGTGTCCGATCGGATTCTTCCCTTGTCTTCCGCCAGCGACGCTCCAGGCGTCACTTCACCCTTTCAGCCCCGTAACTCTTCCGTGAACCACGGAGAGTGCCGAGAGCGCTGGATGCAGAGAGGCCGCATAGGCGCGATCCTGTCCAAAGCCTCGGTCGCCTTCCTATTCCAAGACGCAACCAAGGCAACCACACATAGAAACTTCTAATCTAAACCATCCAAATTGTAATGTGCTGATTATAGAACTGTTACGTCCTTGAGTTATGACTACTGAAGCCTGCCAGCATGGTCATAAATCATGTGACTGACCCAATTTTATGACCTTTTTTGCAGTGTTATTTGGCAAATGCCGAAATCATTAAGCAAATTTGTGAGTGTAATCAAATGGCTTCAAATGCAGCCATGTTGTCAAGCGTCCAAAGTTTGTTCATGTCATTGCAAAGGGGCCCTACTGGAACTTTGGATGTGGGTCATAATCCAAAGGTAGGTCCGTTGAACTTTGAATGGTCACAAGTCAAGGATTATCTGTACCTTAATGATGCACTTGTTCTAAACCAGATTTCTGCAGCTGCTAATGAAGGGTGAATCCTTTAATGATATCTAGCCATGCAGAGTATCACGCTTACCTGATCTTGCTGGATCTCAAAAAGGCTAAGCCGGATCAGGCCTGGAGAAGCTTCGAGGAAATCCTAAGGCTATAGAAGTTAAAAAAAATCCTAGAAAATGGCCGTGGGAAAATAGTTTTGCAGTCTTGCTAATCACAAGTAGCAGTTGATTGGAAATAACATTTGGTTGAGACCAAATGGCGCCAACCTGATTTTTCAAGGGGGATCTTGAAAAGTGAAGCAGGATCAGACTTCAAGGTATTTGGATGAGAGATCACAAAGATATCCCAGAGCCATTGAAAAGAAACATGGCTGCATCTGTGTTGTTGCCTTTTTAGTAACATAAGATCCCTCTCTTGCATGACCACTGTGGGTGGACTTGTGTTCCTTTGATTGTGCTCACACAGCACACTAATGCTGAACTGTGATTTGCTGAATAAACCACAAGTCCCTAAGTTCACACAATAAAGTTTTGATCAGTAAACCATCATATGGTTTGTGTGAACCTAGACTGAGATTCTATGGACATACATAAAATGGGCCCAAATTGACACACAGGATGATATTTTTTAGGATCTGACAATAGAATATGGTGTTCGGTGACTTTCCCAAGGGTTTGTGCTTGGAGAAGTTAATACTTATAGAAAGATACCCATAAAAGCCTGGACGACCACTTCTTGAAGAAATTATGTTCAGGGCATTCCTCTGAAAAAACAGCTGGGCATGTGATTATTTCTGAGTTAAACCCTTTTCCTAAAAATATCTAACTACGCCACTTCCAATCACTTATCATCCTTGGGTCATACCACAGCCACAGGACCTCTAAACCCCAGTGGCCAGTGTGGGTGGGCTTTCCCATAATTCTCACTCATGATCTGCTCTCATTGACTGTTCATCCCAGCCACAGAAGTGCACCACAAGTTTGAGGAGCATCTGCAGGTTCTTAGAGGTGGAGATGCATGCAGAGAGCCAGAGAAGTTAGCAGGACGCCTCAGTTGACATTTCCTCTAGAGATCCCAGCAGCTGGGCATCTACAGCAAAACCTACCCATTTGGAAGACCTGCTGAGTGACCTTTCCCTGATTTCTATCATGGGCATTCAAAGGAGCAACTTATTTGCAGGACTATCTTCTCCCACAGGTATCCACCTTTCCCACGTGTCCAGCAGATAGGGCATCCTTTCTGAAATCAGGTCATCTTGTGGCACCTAGGAGGCAAGCCTTCTTGGTGCTGGCTCCCGTCTTTAAACACAATCTTCTCCCAAACCAAACATACGATTGGCGCTATCACTTAGGTCTTTGGAATGGCTTTGTTATTTTAGTTTCAATTTTTTTAATGATTATGTATACCTCCTAGAGTCACATCGTTTGAAGTGGGCCACTATCTGAATGCATATACAGATAGTCCTCATTAAGCGACTGCTTCAGATAGGGACCATTAGTAGTTACAATGGTGATGAAAAAGGAACTTTGCAACCAGTCCTTGCATTTATGACCTTTGCAGGTCTGTAGAGGAAAGGAAAGCGGCAGTAAGATCATAAGCACAGTTGTCGTTTCACTTAGCAACCATTTTAATGACCATGTTGCCAGTCTCAATGATAGTCACAAAAATAATGACTATCTGTATCACTTACTGATAAGAGTTTCTGGTCCCAGTTACCATTGTTTAGCAAGGACTACCTGTCAGGTAATTGGGACCAAAAACTTCATCACCCAGATTGCAATCATGTAACTGCAGGGACAATGCAGCTGCAACTACTGGGACCAGTTGTAAGTCCCACTCATTCAATGCTGTCATAACTTCAAACAGTCACTGAATGAGTGGTCTTTAAGTGAGGACTACCCGTATACACAGAGAGAGAATGAACTCCAGTGTTCAATGCATGTTATGACTCCAAATTCAATGTAAGAAGATTAAGATAAAACATTCACTGAATGAGATTATCACTTTCTAAATAATTATATAATTTATATAGCAGCTGCATGGACTGACAAAATGTGTTTTTTTCCCAAAGGCAGAGATTAGACAGTTCACATAATGGAAGAGTTCTAGTATTTATCAGATTTGTATAACTATTTAGGTATTAGGAGAGATTTTTGACTAGGAGTCTTTGATGGTGTCTTGTCAGAGAAACAACGCTGTTTATTACCTTGCTGTGAATATGAGTGGAAGAGGGGTGGGTTGGTTTCTTTGTTTTTCTCTTGGGGAGGGTGGGAAGTGGACGATGTTTATTTCTTTAAAAAAATCCTCTTTTTTAAAATTATATATATATATAAATATATGTACAGTGTGTTTTGTGGTATTAATATTGGAGCTGAATATTCCTTCTTTTTTAGCCACTGTGGATTCCATTTCCTTAAATTATTAATTTATTCGTTGTGAGCTACAGTTAGAAAAAAAGACAGTTGTCCTGTTAAACCGAACTTGCGCTTAACTTAGTTAATACTTTAAATAAGCAGTTGCTGTTAATAAATATATGGCTAAAAGGAATGCACTTATTTTGGTGTGATTAATCGTCACCATTAGGAGCAAACCACTCCAGAATGTATGGATAATAATTCTTGGGAAGCAATTATGTGGTGGATAATTTTGCATATGAGTATGGAGATATTACGAGCACTCTGTAACAAAGCAGATGGTGGAAAAGGATCTCCTTGGGCTTATGCTTTTAGAGAAAGGAAGCACTGCCCGACATTCTTCCTCCCAATTGTATATAACTTCTAGTAATCCTTTTGATCTTCATCCCTTTGCTGTAACATCCAAAATGTACCTAGTTCACATTTCCAGACATAGCACAGTCTTCCCTAACCTAGCATTATTCAAATATGTTAGACCAGTGTTTCTCAATCTTGGCTGGCTGGGAAATTCTAGGAGTTACAGTCCTCACATCTTCAAGTGGCCAACACTGAGAAACATTGTGTTAAGATTATTTATCATTGCAATTTGGACCTCACATTTCCACCCTCAAATTATCCAAGGGAGTTGATAGCTGGACATAAAACATAGTCTCCCTCCTTTGAGATCAACTCTTGTTGACTTCACAAACATGGCCTTGTAGCAACAGAACAAAAGTGGTTTTTCCATGTTCTTCTGGGATTCTTACATTCTTCTTAAAATCTGGGGTACTCCAGTCAAAGTAAGAAAAAACTCTCCCTCGAATGGATATTTAGAGCTGAAGGACCATCACCCTAGAACCCCCTTATTCAAAGAGGTTCTAGCAAAACCTGAACTACATTCTAGAATTCCAACATACAGTACAATCTTGAAATGGAGAATTTCTGCAAATTAGAAATTCTTAATATTATTCAACATAATGTAATTCCATGTGGGAATAACCTTGGAAGACAGGGCAACAAGAAGCAACCAAGAGAACTATCAGATAATAGGTAGCTTAGCCCACAGCAGGAATGTGAGCAAGGCGACAGGTTCAGAAGAGACCCTAGTTTTGGGGCTTTAAAGGGAAGAAGGGAGAATTGTATTTTCAGACTTGCAAGATTCTGTTAATGTAAACTTGCAATAAAGTAATATTAGCACACTGGTTGTGTCTCCTGTCTGGTCTACCTCATAAGGCTGACCCAAATGCAGGACTCTCACAGGGTCATAGGACTATGTCAATGAAGATTCTCAGTCATCCAGGTAGAGTTTCTGGAAATTGAGTCATGGCAACTGGACTTTTTTTGTTGGTTAGAAACGTTTCACTGCTTATCTAAGCAGCTTCTTCAGTCTGAGAAAAAAATTTTGGTTAGGGGACCCCATATATGTCTTCCAGGGTGACTTCATTTCTCACTTAACATGATTAGGCTTGTTAGATGGACAATAGGGGAGGTGAATAGGTACAGAGTCTTTGCAATGTTTATGTTCAACTCCTAAATCCTTATTCATCCCCAAGTGCTTTATTGAGTGTGGCCTCTCTGGTGAACTTCTGAAGTGGGGACTAATGAAAGATCAGCATGAAAAAAGAGGGTCAGGTTTTGTCTGAAGCCTCCACCTCTATTGAGGAAAAGATTTTCCACTTTGGCAAAAAAGGATTCATTCACTCTTCTCTTAAACCACTTATCTTCTTTGTCCAAAACATGAATCAGGAAGGCCATAATTAATGACCCACTTGGGAATAAGTAGGGATTTAGGAGTCAAACAGCGACATCCCAAAGACACTCTCTATTCACATCTCCTGTTGTGCATCTCACAAGCCTAATCAGGTTAAGTGAGAAATGAAGTCACTCTGGAAGACATATATGGGGTCCCCAAATCAATTTTTATTCAGATTGATTGCTTGTCTAAACATCTAACCAATAAATAAATTTGCTTGTATAAACATTTCTAACCAATAAAAAAGTTCTGTTGCCATTACTCAACTTCCAGACATGGTCAGAGGAGATGACCAATAAACCAGAGAAGCTGAGTTGATCTTCACTGTCCCCTTAACTCACATGTCTGAACCATAATTTCCCCACCACAAGTTCCTCCTCCTGTTCTGCATAAAACTGTTCTATGGTTCTTTGGACCTATAGCATGTGCTTCAACCAGCAGAAGCTCTGAAGAGCTTCAGACTTCTGGATCATAGCCCACTTTCTCATCATGAACCCTTTTATTTATTAGATGTTTAAACAACTGCAACTGTAGACAGATGTGTAGTGTCTCACATTTCCTGAAAGCCCAGATCTTTTGCCCCCAGGGTAGTAGCAGGATCTTCTTCTGACAGGTAACATCTTTCTCAAGATGGATGAACTTTGCTCAGATTCCTAAGCAACCAAACAATTGCCAAAAAAATCCTGCATCTTAACAAAAAATAAACCAACAGGCACATGGATCTTGACCCACACACATGCTCCATTCTGCAAAAGGTTGAATCTATTAGCCAGCCAGTAAATCAAGATTTATATGATCTGGGAATTATTTATTTATTTCATTTCTAGAAACTAAGCTGAACATAGAGATTTCCAGGAGCAAGGCAGGAGGGAGAAGATAAGAAAATCCATAGATGTTTTAAATAATATGTATTGGCCTTCTTCCATATGGACCATTTAGATGCATTTGACCACAACTACATAATATCTAGCCCACAAAATTGGGGAAAATGAAGTCCCAACACTTATGGGTTAACTGAGGAAATTTGTGTGTTTATGCCTTTTTAATATATTAATTATCTATCTATAGGTAGTCCTCGACTTACAACCATTCATTTAGCAACTGTTCAAAGTTACAATCAAATTGAAAAAGTGACTCACAACCAGTTTTCACACTTACAGTCATTGCAGCATTCCCACAGTGACATGATCAAAATTTGGACAGTTGGCAATCAGCATGTATTTACGATGGTTGCAGTGTCCCAGAATCATGTGATCACCATTTATGACCTTCCCAGCCAGCTTCCAACAAACAAAGTCAATGGGGAAAGCTGGGTTAATTTAACAACCACACGGTTCACTTCGCAAATTCAGTGATTTACTTAACACCCATTGCAGGAAAGGTCATAAAATTGGGTGCAACCCACTTAACAACTGCCTTGCTTAGCAACAGAAGTTCTGGTCCCAATTGTGATCATAAGTTGAGGACTACCTGTACATCCTTCAAAGACAATACAGTTTACTCACATTTATTTATTCAATTTCTATAGCTGCCCCTCTCAATCACTCTGAGAGGCTTTTTTCTCCCATTTGAATGGGAGAAACACTTATTTCCATCTTAGCAACACTCTTCTTTAAACTAAGATGACCAGATTTGAACTCCAAAGAACTGGCTGAATGTTGTTCTCGGCGTCATCTGATGGCCTGGATTTTTTGCATCCCACCTCTGGTCACCTACTTGAAAGCAAACAGTGATGAAAATTCAGCTATACGTTGAACTATGCCTAGAGTTGTCCCATGGATTTTCTCTACAGAGACATACATCACTTGCACTTCTCGGTAGCAGCAGGGCCTGTGGGAGAGAAGCTGTACTGGAATCCTAACAGATAACAAAATCAGGTTAGATATTTGAGAAAGATTTATCTGATCTAAGCTCTTTGACATCCAGTTCAAAGAACAAGAAGAAGAGATCAATCATGGGAGTTTGTTTATCATTATCGTTAATTATTATTAAACAAGGTTACGTGAGGACCCATAGATGCCATAATAAGTGAATAACAAACCTCAAGATGACCTTATTTCAAACGTCTTATCAAATAGAGCTTATTTATCTGTACAGGAAATTAGAGCTGAACTCAGGGAAGGGATGAGAGAGCTATTAAGTGTCTGGAAAAGCAATTAAATAGTCCAGAGGGAGAAAAGGAAGTGTGAGAAAGAAACTCAAAATAGCCCCACGTTGATTTTGTTTGGTGTAAGGTGGAACAGAGAGAAACTCAGACAGGCTTTCAAGACTTTTCAAGACTTTTACCTTTAACAGAGCATAGAATCCTTCTTGAGCCTCTTTCTTGACCAAGCCTACCTCAAAAGGCTGACACTATTTCCCTTAAAATATCCTTGGAAAACAATTATGCCAGTTACCAAAAATATCTCCTCTCTTAAGAGACTTTGCTTTGGAAAGGCAGAAATTTTCTTGCGAAGTGGTTTAAGCTTTGTGTCCAAAGTCACACTCCCTGAATAGACAAAGAACTTACCCACTGAAAAGATCACAATGAACATTTCCCACCCTTCAGTGAGGACACTTCTCGGATAACAGCACTGTTCACAGTTTCAGGGAAGAATAGACTATGACCATCATCCCTTACTCATCCTGATGAGACTTCCAAGGGCACAAGGTCAAAATGAAGAAGTCCATACTTGATGGTTGCAGGTCAAACTATTTGCTTTGGACACAAGAACTAAAAGACCAATCCATGAAAAGACCCCGATCCTCCTCCATTGGGATCATGGCTGCAACCTCCTGAGGCACCTTCATCATCATCGTTGTCATCTCTATCAAGATCTTTCCACCAAACAGAAGATTTAGGCAAGGCTGAAATGTAAGCATTCCTATTTCTGGCTTCTTTTTCTTGTTCCTGTGAATCAAAAAAGAGACACACCCACACAAAAACCACACCCACACACACACACACAAAACCCAGCTCAAGCAAGCACATAAATCTCAAGTTAGTGAAACAGAAAAACTAACTGGAAGAATAAAAAAGCAAATAAATAAATGGAGGAAGACCATATTACCTGCAAGAATAAGATATTGTCCTTTGCGATGGCATCCATGAGGCTTTTATCTGGAGAATGTAAGTTTCCATTTGTCCAGCCAGACTCCGCACCAGCTCCATTTGAGGTCTGACTTGCTCTCTGTCTGTAGAACAGCAGATAAGCAGTGTCCTTAGGCAGGAAGGAGGTCACATTACTCACAGATTCAAAAGAAGAGAAGAAGACCCTGGTGTCATTAAAAATGTACCACTGGATCTCAACATCAGTAGGCTTTGCTGAAGCCATGTTCCAAGTGGTGTCTTTACAAAGGCTCTCTGTGGCCAGATCCTCACATTCCCTGGCATAGCAGTAGTAATGGCCACTTTCTGAGGAAACGCCAGAATGGACCACCACACTACAGAGATCATACACCACTGAAGCAAAGTCCTTACATGATGAAGTCCATCCTGATGTCCTCCCTGGATTAGAGGACACGAGGATTGGAAGCTTCAGCATCAGTGGGACTGAGACATTGTCAAGGATCTTCTTTCTTCTCATAGTTTCTAGATCAAAGGAGAACCTCAACAGGGTGAGGATGAGGTAGTGAGGCCCCTCAGTCAATTCGGTCAGCTTCTCAGCATCTTGAAGAGATGCACAATTCTCACAGTGATACCTGTTCTCTGCTGTGAGCATTTCAGGTGATAAGAAATAATTTATCAAGTCTGGGACAGATCTAGAGGCCCAGGAGCCAGAAACCTGCTTTGATAAAGCCAGGTCAAATTCTTTGATGGGCTTCACTTCAACAGCATCCCGGTCAGTGGTTTCTTCAATTTTTGGCCCAACCATTTCAACAGGTGAACCTTTGGAAGGATTCTCCCCAAGGGCCCTCAATATCCCTGATCTAGTTGGTAAATCCTGTAGCCTGCTTTGAATTTGGGCGATCTCAGGGCACTTTTCTTCTACAGACCCAATCAATGCATTGCTAACAAGTCCAGCTCTGTGGTCATCAGATGGCGGAAAAGCCAAGCAGAGATCTGTGAAGGCTTCTTCTCTGGAAGAAACGTGTAGGCACTTCAGGCAACGGATCTTTGTCTTAATTTTACCACCAAACATTTTTTCAATTAGGGTCTTGTTTGCAGAGTGATGATGATCCTCAGGAGACACCAAGGAACATGCTTTGAGTTTCTGGCAGATCCTTCTACCTGTTCTCTCTTCCTCATGGAGCCTTAAGGAAGAACAGAAAAGGAAAAGAGATACTAATAGACAGAAACCCTCCTTTTAAAGCCAGTATAAAGTTTAATTAGAATCATACAATGAGAAGAGGACTTTTTGCTATGGAATCTACCTTTCTGTTTATTGCAGAATCCAGATTTATGCATTCCCCACTGAAAGTTCCCCTGAAAAGCAATCCACACATAAAACTCTCCTGGATTTGGAAGCCAGCATTATTAATTCATTACTTGCTGATTTAAATTTATTGTAACTGCCCCTCACATTGACTCTACAGGGCACTTTCGCTTCAGCTTTGGACAGTTTAAATCAATATTTCTCAACCTTGTCAACTTTAAGATGGACGGACTTCAACTCCTAGAATTCCCCAGCCACTGGCTTAAACAATCCAAGTAACACTTTCCCAAACCATCCACAATCTACTTTACCGATCAAGCAGGTATTTCAGGTATTCAGAGCAATCCTGCTGGGCTCCTCGGGTGAACCAGGGTGGCCATGAAGCCAAAAGGAAGTTTTCAGGGGAAATGGCAGGTCTCTTGCGGAGATACAAGAAAAGGACGAAAGCAGAGAAAAATTACTGAAATGCCATTTGGGGACCTTCAATTTAGGTATTAAATTTTACCTGTTTTTTCTCCAGTAAGGTTACTGGAACTGATTTTTCTTTTGTTTTGTCCCTGCTAAATTCACATATTAGTTTATGTGTACTTTGTAAGCAGCTTTGAATGAATTTCTAAAATATTCCTCAAAATCTGCACATCGATAAAAATGTATCTATAGTTATTATCGATACAAACTTTTTTATATCTTTAAAAGTTTAACTGATCTATGAATGAAAGGTGATGTTATTCCTTAATTCCATCTTTTTCATCGATCTTTGGTTGTTCAGCCACTCCTTTGGCTGTTTTCATACAATCTACTGAACCCATTCAATGAATCCAGCAGTTGCATTCCCACAATATGCTACAGTTAATTTGGGTTAGGTCCTTTTGTCACTTGGTACTTTGGTTGAACTCACCTCGTTGGGTGAATTCATGGTTCATTGCACAAACCTCAAAAAATGGGTTAATGCAAACCTCAGGTTAAGAGTACTGTATAATGTGAAGGCAATCATTGCCTATCCAGGGGACTGACATTTTAACTGACAAGGTTAGAATGACAGTTAGTATTAGGCAGTGAGTAAGAGAGAATTTGGACATAGTGGAGTCAGATAATGTGACTTAATGGTTACAGCGCTGGATTTACACCCACTGGGCTAGCCATTATCCCTGATAGGATAATGTTGTGATATTGAGGGACAAGGGATACATCAGGAGAAAAAAAAGACATAAAAATAGAGGTAGTCTTCATTTAGTGACTACAATTGAGACCGGTGACCCAGTCATTAAGAGAAACAGTCGCTCAGCAAACCGCCACTATGCTTATGATCTTCCTTCAGCTTTCCTTTGCTTTACAGACCTGCAAAGGTCATAAATGTGAGGAGTGGTCACAAAATTCCTTTTTCATCCCCATTGTCATTGTAATGGTCACTAAACGAGGCAATCACTAAACAAGGACTTCATGTAAAAATTATATTGTCCCTCTCCTCAGAGCAAGAATCCTCACACTTATATGCAAGAGTGTCCTTGGTCCAATTTTGCTTGGAAGCAAAACACAGTTTGTCATTTTGTCTAAAACTCCAACTATGATTTCAGTCCATCTAAAACTGGGGAACAAGGGGTGTAGAAAGGGAAAGGAAGGCAAGGCTGATGACCATCTGAACCAGGAAATCTTCACGATCTGCAGATGAACATCTGAACCAGGAAATCTTCGTGTCACCTTTTATTGGGAATTTTGGCAAGCGCCTACTTGCAGTTTTCTCCTCTTGACAGGTAGTCCTTGACTTACAATCATAAGGGAGCCTGCCTATCATGGTCATTAGTTGTAGGTTGCTAAATGGGTCTGTCACATGGCCAACCCAATTTTACAAACTTTTTGTGGTGGTCTTTAAGCAAACATCATAATCGTTAAGTGAACCAATGGTTCACTATTGGAACAATTTTGTCAAAAACCAGTAACTGCTGGTTTTTGACAAAACTGTTGTAAAATGCAGTCATGTTACTAAGCACCCGAAGTTCAGTCAGATGATGGGTGGGCAACTGTTGGAACTTTGAATTGTAGCCCCCTTGTTGTAACTTTGAACAGATGCTAAGTGGCAGGTCATAAGTCGAGGACTACTTGTATTTAATTCATTTATTCAAAAAAGCCTAGGTGCCCATCTTAGGTAGCAAATAATAATAAAAACAGTCAGCAGTATGAAAATCAGCAAAAAAAATCCCCC
>JANHZU010010746.1:17166-28040 GCA_032468055.1 Acrochordus granulatus | reverse complement strand
TAAGCGTAATAAATTTGACGTTATTGTTGTGCATGAAAATATGACATCGGAAAAGAGCAAAAGATAAAAACGATGGCCTGATCCTGTGTTGGGTTGCAAAGGATTATATACAATGTCACCTCCGAGAAAAAAAATGTATAACCTGAACTCTGAATTGTGATACTCAAATGAATAAACCTTCAATTCTTTGGTGTCTTCTAACCTCAGCAAAATCAGGATCATTCATTTGCATAGCTAAAATACCACTTCACTTCTTGAAATAATTTTCCTGTCTTTATTTGCAGGGATTTTTTTTGGAAAAATTTAAAATGAAATCCTGAGAGAGGAGTAAAAGAAATGGAAACATCTGCAATGTGTTGGGAGGGATGCTTTACATTATCTTGCCGCAATGTTCACAGCAACACTGATACTTTTTTTTCCTTGTCAAAAGCTATTCATGGTTCTTACACTATGAATTTCTAGAAATGAAACATCTTCTACTGTACATTAGTTTCTCCCATCACCATCACCAACAAAAATTGTCACTGTTATCAGCCATCAAAGGCTAACAAGCAGGCACCTCCAAGCAAACAAGATTGCAGCAGGAGTTGCTTGTAAACCCGAAGATCTATGATCAAAACCACAATGGCTTTTCTCCTCAAGCTACAATCTGGATGCTCTTATTTTTCTTTTTTGGCAATGTATTTTTAGGATCTGCAATGGGTTACTGGGACTGCCCAGAAACATTGGCTATGACTCCCAGATATTTTATGCAAAGGGTATGCTGGCTGGGGTATTTTGCAGTTCAAAATCTGAAGGACACCCAGGTTGAAACTGTGCATTTGGCATTCCTATGACCTATGAAGATCTAGACGCAAAACACAGTCACCAAAAATGTCCTTTTTACCTCAATGGCAATATTTCTGCAAAAGGAAACATCCAGTAAGTTTGTTGATAGCCAAATGTGTGTATTTAGCTTTCATAAAACATTTTCCATCATTTTCTCTCCTCTATCATGTCTAATATTGAGACATGTTTGACTAAAAACAATCAGAGTCAATTTCTAAGCTGGACTTCCAATGGAAAATCAGAAATGAAATTCAAGCCTTTCCTACCATTTTCTATCATCTTCTGCCTAATGTGGACTTTCTTGTGTGCATTAAGGGAGGAATTCTTTGTGAAGCACCGTCCACATTCTCGGCATTTGAAAGGTTTCTCTCCTATGTGTAAACCTACATGATTTACAAGGCTAACCCTAGTACTGAAATCTTTGCCACAATCTGGGCACTCATACGGTTTCACACCAGTGTGAGTCCTATGGTGTATTACTAGGCTGGAATTTTGACTGAAACTCTTCCCACATTCAAGGCACTCATATGGCTTCTCTCCTGTGTGAGTCCTCCGATGTATCATCAGGTAGGAATTCTGACTGAAATTTTTTCCACAATCCTGACACTCATATGCTTTCTCTCCTGTGTGAGTTCTCTGATGCATCACCAAGCTGGAATTCCGACTGAAACTTTTTCCACAATCCAGACATTCATATGGTTTATCTCCTGTGTGAGTTCTCTGGTGTCTCACCAAGTCAGAATTCTGACTGAAACACATCCCACAATCCCGACATTCATATGGTTTCTCTCCTGTATGATTCCTTTGGTGTATTACCAGGTCAAAATTCCGACTGAAACATTTCCCACAATCCAGACACTCATATGGTTTTTCTCCTGTGTGAGTTCTCTGGTGTATCACCAGGTTGGCATTCCGACGAAAACTTTTCCCACAAACTGGACATTCATATGGTTTTTCTCCTGTGTGAGACTTTTGGTGGATCACCAGATTGGAATTCTGAATGAAACTTTTCCCACAATCCGGACACTCATACGGTTTCTCTCCTGTGTGAGTCCTCTTGTGTCTCACCAAATTGGAATTCTGAATGAAACTTTTCCCACAATCTGAGCACTCATATGGTTTATGTCCTGTGTGAGTCCTCTGGTGTATCACCAGGTGGGCATTTCTAATGAAACTTTTCCCACAATCTGGACATTTATATGGTTTCTCCCCAGTGTGAATCCTCTGGTGTATCACCAGGTTGCCCTGCTCACTAAAGCTTTTGCCACATTGGGAGCACTGGTAGGGCTTCTCTCCAGTGTGGGTCCTTCCATGGACCACTAAGGACCTGTTCTGAGTAAAGCTTTTGCCACATTCGGAGCATTTGTATGGCTTTTCTCCAGTATGGATCCTTTCATGTCTAATCAACTCTGATTTACAATCTGTGGTTTTCCCACAATATGCACATATGTGGAGTTTTTCCACCATTGACATTCTTGGATTCTTAAGAAGGTCAAAAATACTTTGGATTCCTTGTTGGATGATGCTTTGATTCAAGCTACTGTTTCCTTCCTCACAGAGTAAGGCCTGCATTACTTTATGCCTTATGTGGCTATTCAAACTCCTGCTTCCTTTCCACTGACTTCCTGGTATTTTTCAGTTTTTCTGAATTTATAAATGATCCCCCTTGACCTTTCCATGTAAATTGAACTCCACTGAGTTCCACATATTCTACTTTTTTCAACTGACAATGACTTTCTGGTTTTCTCTCCCTTTACGCTCACCTGCTGGGGAAGAACATTTTGTGATTTTCTGAAATGGAAAATATTTCAATTGTATTTGATTGCTGGCTCCTTAATGCTGCTTGTGATTCTCAATTCTCCACAATGCTTTCCGTGGCATCATCTTTATTGAAAAGATTAATAGAAACATGTTACTTTAATTCTAGTCCATGAAATAGCTGCACAACATATAAAAAGAAGAAAAAGAGTATATATGCAATGAAAAAATCATTTCAAAATTCTAAATTATTCCTGAACATTAATTATGATTAATTTGACACATAGAAGACACAAGACTCAAGTTCAGGTTTCCACTCAGTCAGAAAATTCATTTGCCTTCTTGGATCAATCACAAATTCTTAGTGCTGTAATGCATATCAAATAATAGCTAAGGAGATCGATCTGTCTGTCTGTCAAATTTAAAGTAATTTCACAGTCATTTTTTCTAGTATCTCAAAAAACCAGTACCTTACACCTTCCAAATGGTTCTAAGAAATGAATCAGGATCACCTTTCAGTTTGACACTTACCATGCTTCCTGTCTTTCATCTGAAAACTGAATAGTTTCTCCTACATAGCATCCTGATTAAACAAATTAACTATGACACTGACTACAAACGTACTCACTAGAGTGCTGGAAAAGAACAGACACAATGGCCAAGTCGCTGTTGAGTTTCAATTCAGTTTCATTCTGTAGCTCCATCAATCTACATTTCCAAATGACAGCAGGACTTCAGCAAACGGAACGACGCCTGCTGCCCTGTAAATTGCCTATAAAAGCTTGGACGTATTCCAGGAAAATGAACTATTTTCACTCACATATAGATATATACCATGAAAACTCTTTAAATAGTGAGAATTACCCCTACGACTACTATATCGATAACAAGGCGACATAAAGCGTCATTATCACATATATTTGGAAACGCAGATCAGTCCCATGTTGTTGCCAAGAAAACACGTCCCAAAATCACGAGGAGTTACACCCGACGTGCAGGAGACCTTTCAAATCTCCGAAACGAGCAGAAACTTTCGTGCGCCGGTTCTAAAGCGCGCAGCGACAGAGGGATAAAATCCGCGGGGGCGGGGGACTACGCAGCGGCCGACGTGCTTCGGCCTCGCTGCTTCTCCGCTGCCCC
The DNA here is from genome assembly GCA_032468055.1 of Acrochordus granulatus. NCBI lineage: Eukaryota > Metazoa > Chordata > Lepidosauria > Squamata > Acrochordidae > Acrochordus > Acrochordus granulatus. The sequence continues at coordinate 24,314 of JANHZU010010746.1, read as the reverse complement.
CCGAGGGGGAAACCGAACAGCCCGGCCCGCTCCCGCCTCTCCCCCGACCTGCCCTCTGCTCACCTCGCAGCTCTGCTTCGACCCCGGGAAGGGAACGTGTGCCGCCGCCATGCTCCATGGGGGAAGACGGAAGAGGAACTCCCTCTGTCCTCCTCCTCTCCTCTGTCCTCTCTAGCAATACAGTACTCGGTTGCCCAACTCATTTCCGCTGAGCCGCTCTCCCTCCCGTTGGATGTCAGACCTCAGCGCTCCCCGATGCCGCTACCCACGGAGGGCTTCTCAGGCGCGGGGACGGCTCATCCCTAGAGCGCCATCTAGCGGCCTACCGCTGAAAAACACGGTGCCCCATCTCTACCCACGGCGTTTGCAAGAGCTTTGCTATCGATTACGCGCCGTCGAGTGGCTTCCGACTCCCACCGAGCAGAGGTTAGCTTTTCTCCCGGACGACCTATCCCCCTCCTGTCCTTTGGCCTCTCAAGGGCGCGCTCATCGCCTCTGTTGCTGAGCCAGAAGCTTCGTGTGCAAGAAGCGAGAACGAAACTGAAGGAAGGCATCTTTGGGGGAACGATGTACAAGAAGGCAAAGTGCACCTCCCTTGGGGATCGGTGAAGACTGTTCCTGCCAGTTAATCGTTCTGGGGCTGCACGATAACTCCACAAAACCTACCTTTGCACCCCTTCACTTGGGGGTGTAGGATAACTCAAAGCCTGCTGTGCGAAGCTTGACCCTACTTAGCTTCACAAGATTAAACAGATGCTGAGCCCTAAAAGCTCATGAAGTTCTTGTTTGTGTGCACAGCTCCTATATGATTTCTGGCTTGCCAGCTCCATCCTATGAATAGGATAGGATAGAACAGAAAAATAAAACACTGGCTTTAACTTCCTATCTCTATTATTGGGAAGCCCAAATCTCACTTGAGCAGCCTTCCCAAAATTCAGATTTCAGCCTTCAGAATGGAGAGAAATAGTATGGAAAAGTCAGTTAGCCTAACTACTGCTTCTGTAATCTAGTCTGCCATTCACTGGAAACGAGGGAAGCACGTACATGAGAGACATAAGCATGAACAGAAAGCTTGCATAAGGAATAACAATAATGCAATTATAACAATTCAATAATGCTTGTTGAAACTTGTTCTAACTTGTGGGCCTGTTGTCTCATTGGCTGCTGTGAACTATAAAAGCTTTGTTTGGACTCCTTGGGGGGTGGCACTTGCTGACCTTCCTGCTGCCAAAGATCCGGGCTTTTGCTCACCCGGCTTCTTCACTCAGCCAAATGAAGAGCTGTTTCCTCCCCCTACAGAGCCTCTGCCTGAGTTTTTACTATCGGTTACGTGGGAACTCAGGGTCAGAGCCAGAGAACCTTACAAGAATTTCCAAAGAGCTTTTTGGAAGGTGCTAGTCTGCAGAAAACTGATCCAAAGATTCCTGCACTTTCCCAGGGGTGATTCTCGGTGGACATCAAAACCTTTCTACATCCTAAAACTTTATGACTGATTTCCTGTGGCCTCCAAGGATTTAGGAGATGGCAGCACCAGCAGGTCAGAGGTTCTAAGTGAGCCAGCTTCACTCCTGCTGATCAGGGCTGTGTCCAACTGCACCCGGTGTCTCAAAGTCCTTACTCTCAGCAAGCCAGCTTTGTGCCCGAAGGAGGAAATTTTAAGTCTGCTAAATGTTCCTGTAAATTCCCTGGCATAGAAGCCAAAAGAGAGTCTTTGGATTTCAATGGCATATAAATTTAATAAATAAATAATAAATAAAAGAGACACAACAGCAAGGCCTAGAAAAAGGAGCCGTAGAAAGAGGGGGTGACTATCTATATATGGTAAAAGAAACTGATAAAATTTCCAAAGAAACATTTCATAGGGTTATTAAAAGAGTGTTACTACGCATGTGCACCCAATCTTCATCATACTCTCCTCTCCCCAACCAACCCAGCTATCATGCACACACCATCTTTGTTTCCTAAAATGCACTGCATGCAATTATTAGAGCTCCAGGGCCAGTCACTTGATCTAAAACTCTTTAGTCTTTTTGCATATATCACAGGAATTCCCTTTTATCTCTTTCGACAGCCAGATAAGAGATTTTTTTCTTCTACGTCTTGAAGGAGACACTTCACACACAACTGAGACACAGGATGGTGTCATTTGGTAAGCACACTGTTTGACTTACATTAGGAAGAGTCAATTTCAAATTGCTGGGCAATAATAAGGGACTAAGATTTATCTTTGTTTTTTTTAATGTTGGTAATGAATTAAAAAAAAGTATGTATGAATCAAACTGTTCCAGATATTAAGCCTCATAAAGTTTAAGAAATCCAGAGGAAAAGCAAATACAAATGAAACATTTGAAAACACATTTGTTACAAATTTCATGCATTTCTATGGCTTCGGTCCAAAACAAACTGTTTACACTCACTTCATATCAAGTTTACAGCACATTTTATCATCCCTACAATCTTGTGTGCTATTTTCAGCAACTCAGTGGCTCCACATTCACTCTCCAGGAACCATGTGTTTGATGTGAAACTCAGGCCCCGTTTTGAACACAAATGCTGCAGTGGTGGCTGCCTTGCCCTGAAAAGGGGTTAGACTAGATGACCCAGAGATCCCCCCAAGTCTTGAACCATGTCATATCTCCTCCCAAACAGCTTATTATTCTCAATTAACCACAATCCCTAATCAAAACTTTGATTCCAATTAGAGCAAACCTATCACTTTTTCTCTCCCTGTACCTTTTTATAATACAACAAATTAGATACAATAAGATTTGATATCTTTGAAATATTTTTATTCTGCATAGTTATTTTCATATTCTTACTTTGGTCTTGCAAAGCTCTTCTTTTGTTTTGGCCCCTCAGAACTTTCTCACCTACTGATTCACTGGTTTTTGCAAATAAATTATTTTGTACACAGTATTTCTTCTGGTTGAGTCTCCTATGTCAAATAAAGATGGCGTTTTGGCTGAAAATAACCCTAATCCGGCAAGTTGCAAACAAATAATGGTTTCCATCCTGGATGGACTCTTGGAAGTTTTCTAAGATCCCAGGGAGATAATCAAGCTTTTCTTGAAATCAGAACACTGGTGGTTTTTTCTTCTGTATGGATCCTTTCGTGTTTAATAAGAACAGAGTTGTGACAATTATAATTTGGGCATTTGAATGGCTTCTCTGAGAAGTTAAATTCATATTTTTTACAACTGCTTTAGCAGATTATAAAGTTACAAAGGAAACCAACCATTGTGTCAGTTAGAAAGTTATAGAATATAATATCTAATAAAAAAGATCTGATCTTTCTTCCCATGCTAAATTTAAAAAAATTGTGAAAAAGATGGTGACATGGAAAACTTGGAGAGAAACAGGGATATTGACTTTGGACTAACTGATAGATGATAAAGATGAATTTGTAACAGACGCTGAGTTAGGAGATAAATATCCTCTATCAGATGTAGCCCAGTGGCAATATTTAAATTACATTTCTTCACAACATTGTTTGTGCCAGGAGCATTTTCAGCTTCTGAGACACTTGAGATACTAGAACTGGTTAAATCCTTTAAAATGAAAAAAAACTAAATTTGTTTCATAAATATTTGTTAGCAATAAATCAATTTTATATGTAAATACTAATAAATGAGTGGAATAAAGAATTACAGGTTCCTATATTGCCCAGACAATGGGAGAATATCTTAATTACTATAGTAAGAGTGTCATTGGACCTGAAATTACAAGTTATTCAACTAATACTAATGTTGAGATATATTTGGATAAAATGAACTAAGCTGGAAATTAGTTAATTTCTATTTAATGGGAGATCAGAAATGAAATTCAAGCCTTCTTTGCACTAATAATTTTTTGCCTCATGTGGACTTTCTTGTGTGCATTAAGGGAGGATGTATGCGTGAAGCACCGTCCGCACTCTGGGCATTTGAATGGTTTCTCCCCTGTGTGTAAAGCTACATGATTTATAAGACTAGTCCTAGTACTAAAGTCTTTCCCACAATCTGGACACTCATAAGGTTTCTCTCCTGTATGAGTCCTTCGGTGTATAACGAGATAAGAATTTCTACCGAAAGTTCTCCCACAATCTGGACACTCATATGGTTTCTCTCCTGTATGAGTCCTTTGGTGTATCACAAGGTAAGAATTTCTAATGAAACTTTTCCCACAATCTGGACATTCATATGGTTTCTCTCCTGTATGAGTCCTCCGGTGTATCATGAGGTAAGAATTTCTAATAAAACTTTTCCCACAATCTGGACACTCATATGGTTTCTCTCCTGAGTGAGTCCTCTGGTGTATCACCAGGTCAGAATTCCAACTGAAGCTTTTCCTGCAATCTGGACACTTATACGTTCTCTCTCCTGTGTGCAACTTCACATGGATGGTAAGCTTTGAACTAGTAGTAAAGCTTTTTCCACACTCCAGACATTCAAATGGTTTCTTCTCTGTGTGAGTCCTCTTGTGTACCACCAGGTTGGAATTCCGACTGAATTTTTTCCCACAATCTGAACATTCATATGGTTTCTCTCCTGTGTGAGTCCTCTGATGTACCACCAGGTCAGGATTCCGACTGAAACTTTTCCCACAATCTGGACACTCATATGGTTTCTCTCCTGTGTGAGTCCTTTGGTGTAAAACCAGTTCAGAATTCCGAATGAAACTTTTCCCACAATCTAGACACTCATATGGTTTATCTCCTGTGTGATTCTTCTGGTGTATTATCAGGTCAGAATGCCGACTGAAGCTTTTCCCACAATCCTGACACACATATGGCTTCTCTCCTGTGTGAGTCCTCTGATGTATTACTAGATCAGAATTCCGACTGAAACTTTTCCCACAATCAGGACACTCATATGGTTTCTCTCCTGTGTGAGTCCTCTGGTGTATCATCAGATTATAATTCTGACTGAAGCTTTTTCTGCACTCCAGACATTTAAACGGTTTCTCCCCAGTGTGAGTCCTCTTATGTATCATCAGGCTGGAATTCTGACTGAAACGTTTCTGACAATGTGGACACTCATACGTTTTCTCTCCGATCTGGAACTTCATGTGACTAGAAAGATTTGATCTAGCACTGAAGCTTTTCTCACAGTTCAGATATTTGAATGGTTTTTATCCTGTGTGAATCTTTTGGTGTGTAATCAGATGAGAATTCTGACAGAAACTTTTCCCACAATCTGGACATTCATACGGTTTCTCTCCTGTGTGAGTCCTCTGGTGTATCATCAGGTTGGAATTCTGACTGAAACTTTTCCCACAATCCGGACATCCATATGGTTTTTCTCCTGTGTGAGTCCTCTGGTGTATCACAAGGTGGGAATTCCGAATGAAACTTTTCCCACAATCTGGACATTCATATGGTTTCTCTCCTGTGTGAATCCTCCGGTGTATTACCAGGTGGGAATTCCGGATGAAACTTTTCCCACAATCTTGACAATCATAAGGTTTCTCCCTGGTGTGAGTCGTGTTGTGTTTCACCAGGGTAGTTTGTCTGCTAAAACTTTTGCTACACTGAGTGCATTGGTAGGGTTTCCCTCTGGTGCGCATCCTTTGATGGAACACCAGGAAGCTATTCTGAATAAAGTTGAGTAAATGTATATATTTGTGACTTTTTTTGAATTTGGAAATAATCCCCCTTGACTTTTTAATGTAATGGTTCCTTGATTTCCACATACCCTATTTTTTCCAGATCAAAACACTCTTCCTGATTTTCTCTCCTGCTTTCCCATCTGCTGTGGAAGGAGAAGAGCTTTGTGAGTTTCTGGAGGAAGTGGAAAGATTTTAATTGTATTTGCTTTACTTTTTAAAGCTGCTTGTGATCTTCAGTTGTCCAGGATCTTCTTTTTGCCATCCTTTTTTCTGTAAGATTCACAGAAAAGTATTAATTTAATTATTTGATAGAAGTCAGCTGTGAAGGTCCCAAATGCTGATCCCAAGATTGTGGGATATTGTAACTGTTGTAAATACAAGCCAGTTGTAAGCACCCAAATAACTTTGAGGACCAGTTGTAAGTCTTCTTTTTCAGTGCCATTGTAACTTTATAATCATAACATTGTAAGCAAAGCCTACCTACATCCTAAGTGGTCCTCAATAGCTATTTTTAAATAGTGCTGGTTTAAGCACAGTTTAACCTGGTTAATGCATGGATAGGGCACCACTAGGAAATCCCATGTTTGTTGGCTAGACAGGGAAGTAAAAAAATAAAAACAAAAATCAGAAGGTAGTCCCGTATTGTTGCCAAGAAAGGAAGATGTCCATAAAATCACAAGGAGTCAATCCTAACGTGAAGGAGACTTTTTCAATCTCCCAGCCATAAGATAACTGCATGCACCGATTTTAAAGCGTGCGGCACCAATGGAATAAATGTGAGGAGGAAAGGCAGAAGTAACAACCGACGTGTTTCGGCCTTGTTGCTCTTCTGCTTCTACCCCGAGGAGGAAACCAAACAGCCCCGCCTGCTCCCGGCCTCTCCTCAACTCACCTTCCAGCCGCTGCTTCGACCCCGGGAAGACGGCGAGACAGCGCACCATCATACGGTTTCTCCCTGGTGTGAGAATGGGGAATCCGGAAGAGGAAGTTTCTCTGTCCTCTTTTCCTCTCTAGCAATCCAATACTCGATGGTTTCAAATTCCTTTCGGCTCAGCCGCTCCCACTCCCGTTGGATTTAGTGCTCGGTTCCCACCGTTGCCGCGACTTCACGGACGGCTTTCTTGGCGCGGGTGTTGCTTATCCGTAGTGCGCCACCTATCGGTATAAGGCTGAAGAACACGCTCCTCGGATCTCTACCCTGCGCTGTTTGCAAGGTTCTTGACTGATGATGAGCTTTCAAGTGGTTTCGTGTGCAGAAGAGGTGCGTCCAAAATCAAACGCGCCAATTTACACGTTTGCAACATATTTCAGCGTGCAACAGATTCAGGCAAGGAAGTTATACAACTTACGTTATTACTGGCTGATGCAAATAAGCAAGTCTCTAGGATCATCATTAAGCACACTTCAAACATCACTAGGCGGATTTAGATATCCTTTTATGGGGGTGCGCTTCATTATCTTTCAGCAGTATGTGAACCGAGAACGACCAGATGTACAGGCTGGCTTTCGAAGAGGCAGAGGAACTTGAGATCAAATTGCCAACATTTGCTGGATCATGGAAA
>JANHZU010010745.1:0-17871 GCA_032468055.1 Acrochordus granulatus | reverse complement strand
TAATCACTAAAATTCAAAACAAATTAAAATGACAGCTATGGCTTATGGTAATAGCTAATCGAAGCTAGAACCAATGTGCAATTAAATTTAACAGTATATTATTTCAATTTAATCATTTGTATACAGAGAAATATACACACACACATTTATATATTTATATTGTTAATATATCCCAAGTAAATCAAATCAAAAGAGGAGAAAGTTAACAAGGTGCATCTTTATTTTTTAAGAAAGTAAGATGATCATTGGGCATTTTTCCAGAAAAAGGAAAGGCACTTGGGCAAAAACAAAACAGAATATATATGTTTCAGTATACATATTCATTTCAGCAATAATCATATAAATAATTATGAATAGCTAAGCAAGGTTACATTATGTCATGTGTCCATTGCTTTTCTAGGAGACTCATAGCATCTATATACTGTACAGGCTTCTAGGATCTTTCCCCTTTTTTAATTATCAGGTCCACAGCCTGAAAAAGTCTAAAATTGCCTCTTTTAGACTACAGACTTCCCGGGTTGCTATCAGCATCTCAATTATTTTTATCTGGATTATATAAATGGTCATAAATGGTGTGCTGGTATCATTTCTGTTATTTTGTGAGCTGAAAATAAAATTATAAAGGGCTGCATAAAACCAAAAGTGGTCACCTTTAAGTTTCATCTTTCCTTTAATGCTGTTAAATGCATAAAATATGCATCAATTCTTGTTTTTAGTAGACTTTATCAGTCCATCTTTTATCCAACCAATGACTTATAGCATTAACAGGAATGGCCACTTGCTCTCTATGCCTCCATCCCCATGATAAATCTCATTATCTTCCTTTGAATTACTTATATGGGAAGAAATAAATAGCGCCTGCTCTGCTAAGACCACCATGGCCAAGACATTTAACATCCAGGATGGCTCTGTTGCTCCTGTTGGCTGAAAATTAAGGGTTTGCTAAGAGTACAATTAATGATTCTTTTCAAAAGTTAAAATATTAGCCAGAGAGTCATTGGGATTCACTGCATGCCAATTAAACCTTATATTCCGGTGATTTACTTTTCCAATTAACTAACTCCTCCATTTATGGGACTTTTTTAAAATTACTTTCATATTATATTGTGAGGGGGTAGTATAATAATAATATGTTCCTTTATTTACAGGGAATTACCATTCTCAGTCCTATGCAGAAGGAATTGCCGATCAAAGATTGACTTAAAGTACATGAAAATAATATTTGAACTCAAAAGTACTAAAACTAAAGTAGAAGCTCGTCTACAAGATTCAAAGGTAATCCTGTACTCAGGATTGATGGAAGTGTAATTTTATTAGTTTAAAAAACTACCCAAATTTAGCCTTCTAGAAACCAAATATTTCATTCAACTCATACCCAGCCAAAACCTTTTACAAAGCCATTAAATGAAATTCCTAGTGATTAAGATTTGATGTGGGAGATCTCCATTCAGCCCACTGGCAGAATAAACAGAATAAGCAAGGACCACCTAATTTCCTAAAAACAAAGGTTTTCACTAAGCAAAGCAGACATGAAGAGAGTCATCTAATTTCTTCATATACAATTTTGAAAGATGAGAGTCTGTTTTCAAATTGACTAAAATTAGCTCTCAAAATAAGATAATGAGAACAACAAGAGGTGTCATTGTCTAATCAGAATTAATTGCATGATTAAATACTTAAACCCCATTGACGTAGACAGGGATTAAATTTTCTTCATTTCTCCTGGAGGATATGATGCAAATATTATAAGAACGTGGATGGGTCAGAAGGTGATCCTTTTTGGCAATCTACTTCCCTGGAAGCTTGGATAAACAAAGAATAATAAAAGAGTGTTCTAGGAACAAAAAAAATGTGGAAGGGCCAAAATCACATGGTGGAATTGACCTTGTATTGCAAAAAGGGGGGGGCAAAACCAAAAGCAGAGTTTTCCCCCTTTTTCGCTGTGCAAAACCAGCCCCAGCCCCACCCAGGAGTTCTTTGCAAAGGGCATTATGGTCTGCTGCACTCAGGGCTGTTTTTGGCTTTTCTCCCCCCTTTTTTACAGTGCAAAGCCAGTCCCGGCATGGCCAGCAACTAAACCAGGCACACCTCATCAGCAGCAAGAGCAAGTTGATGGGAAATTTGAGGTGGGGCAATAGAACACAGAGCAGCAGGGATCTTGGGGGCAGGATGACAAGGGTCATTTTGGATTTTGCTTGGACAACTATGGCTTCCTGGGGCTGAGCAAGCAGCTCCAGAGCCAGGCAGTTCAGGGGCTGCTTGCCACCCTTCAAGGCAGGTTCCAGGGAAGCCAAAAGAGTAGAGATGCAGGAGATAGGCAGGTGGGGGAGCTGGAGGCAGTCCTTTACCCTACTGAAGCTTGGGGCTGGTAGGGGCTAAGCCCAGAATGGCTTGGAATGGGTGACTGCTCAACTAACAAATAAAATGTTAATAACTAATAATATTAACTAATAAAATTTGCTTAATAACAACAATTCTAGTCCCAATTGTGGTAATAAGTAATGGACTACCTGTAGAATTTTAGTCATTTTTTCCCATTAATTCAGTAGAGCTCTTATCTTACAAAAAGATGAGTATTGTTTAAGATGAAATCCAGGACACTTTTTTATCAGATTTGGGAGCTCAGAAAAAAACTCACTGGATCAAGCTGACTCCTTTCTAATCTTGCATTCTGAACTTCTGTTTGGGTTCAGATTCCCACCCAGTATCAGAAAGAATTGGCCTGCCTAATAGATGTTATCAGAGAACTTAGAACAAGATTTTATTTATCCATCCTCCTCCACAGCAAAAGCTCCTCCATTTTTGTTAAAAAGGAAGCTTGTTGACTCCATTTGGACAATGATTACCAGATCTTCAATTCCATATAATCATTAGAGATCACTATCCTCTTTCCCTCATTCCTAAACTCTTGGAATGACTACAGAACACACATATTTTTATCAAATTAGATTGCAGAGAAGCCTATGGTTTGTTTCGCCAATGCATCTTCCCATCTCCCACAACCAGAGGAGGAAGATACTCCTGGTACCTCTAGGTCCATAAGGGAAAGGGAGGTAATATAAGAAAATTGGTGTGGCTGAAATCTCAGGAACAAGAGAAATCTGCTTCCTCAGCAAGGAATAGATGGCATAAATCTTCCAGGACAGAAAACAAGTAGCCAAATGGCCATTTATTCAAAAAGACAGGAGGTGACCTAAGGTTTAAAAACATTGACATAGGGTCTAAAGATTTCAGGTGCCATTATTTGCAGTAAATCTACTTATCTAGCCTTGTACTTGCTTGGGAATGTGGAATGAAGAGAAAAGGAATCAGTACATAATAATAATTTGCTAATAATTAATACCTCATTTTGAATGAGAGATGACACTTGCACTGATGCTCAAGATACAAAAGGCTCTTTCTACCTATAGTACTTTACTTCTTACATTTTGGTGATTCTGGCCAAATTATCAACCACAACATTGAAAGTGCTGGGAAAGGTCAGGTGAATAGCTCCAGTTAATGTGGAGGGGCAGTGCTGATACTTACTCAGAATCTTATCCCTCACCCAGTTCAGATAATAGAAAGATATTGCGGTTGAAAACATCCTACCTCAGTAAAGGGATTAATACTGGGCTGATGATAATGTTATCCTAGCAAGTTTGTGATTTTTTTTGTAAGCTCTGGCAAGTATTTCATATGATACAGGTATGATAATTTGTCTGTGGAGCAGGGACTAAGTATTAGATTCTAAGTCGCCATGCATGCTTATTCAATATATGCAGAAGGAGAATAATTAAATTTTCAAATATTGATGAAGATGATAAACTGAGAGCAAAGAGTAGTTTTCTAAGAATTGTCCCTCATCTGGCAATCAGCTTAGATGCAATAAAACCTGATTGGGTTGGTTGTAAATTGGGCAGTTGACAATCCTCCCTGCCATCCCTGCAACAAAGTCTGACATGGTCAGTCCCCCTGCCATTTGTGCTCCTGTCAGCCATAAAAATTCCACCTGGAATATGCCTTCCATCATTGCTTATTTATCTTTGTATATATAGCTGCTCACTTAATAAGCTGGGGATTTTCCTATTTAGAAGACATATTCTACATCAGTTCCCCTGGAAAACAGAAAGCATCAGAAAAAAAAACTATCATCATTAAATTATTCTGCTGATCATTCTCAATAGCATAATCTTCTGCACACCACTGTCAGATATAAATTTTATAAGTAAAACAAATAGATATAGTCTTATTATATTCAGTAGGGCTTTCTGTAAGATAAGTATAAAAGTGACATTTATAGTGACAGTAAGTAGTAGAAGTCCAGGTCTTCCTTTCTGGAAAATAGTCAAGTTAGTCTACCTAAACCTAAGAACATACAAATTTATTTCCCAAATAAGGTTGGTTGAATTCCTTTGAAACTGTCAGGATTCTTTATTACAGGTGTATATTTTGCTCTGTCATACAGAAACAAATGTGATTTGATCAATTGTGGATAAAGAGAGACACCAAGTGGTAACAAATCATACTCCTGAGCAAAGAACTTCTTTTCTTAAGTTTCCATTGTGAACACTTTTCTGAAAAAAATACACGTAGGAAACAACAGCAACAAAAACAGTTTTCCAATTATGCCACTATAATTAATTTGCAAACAAGGATTTGTTTTGAGGTGCTTAGATAAAGTCACACATTGCCTGCCAACTGATACAATCTTCTGCTTTGTTCCTATTCCTACAAAACATCTCATCTCAGAAAACCAGCTACTGAAGGCTTTGCCTAGGACAGTCGTCACTATAGCAAAGTAGTCAAATCAGACCTTAAATTGTAGTTACATTTAATGTACAATAACCGGTCAAGAAAAATATCTAAAGATATAACCACATAAATGAAAGTATTTACCACTATTTTGCAACCCAATTCTTGTCTGTACTATCCAGACCCAGAAGATAAGAACCACTTTGCTTGATCAGTGAGATGGTCCACTTTGGAGCCCTGAAAAGGCATGGTTACTATTTACTAAATTTCAGATCATGTCTTCCAAAAGGATAAACTTTCTTCCTTGCCAAAATGCCTTTCCTGAATAGGTGATATTTTCTTGCATCCTGGGTAGCAGTATTAGTGAGGTATCAGGAGCACAGTTTGTTAGCAGTATTCTTCATAAAGGTTTTCTATTTGTCCCTATTTTTAAAACAAAGAACCAGACACCCTGAAGAAATGGAAAGCTTGTAATAAGAAATTTGAAAGATACCAGTAGGATGCCTCCTATTTCTTTCTCCTTTATTTGAGACAAAATTATCTTGCTGTCATTAAGATATTTATTGTTCTGGAATAGAATAATTATGGCCTTGGTCAAATTTTTATAAAATTGTGGAATATCTTACTCTCAAATACATTCTGGGAAGGTCATGGAGAATGTTCAAGCTATTTCCATATTAATACTAAATTATATATAATATGTAACATGATGTATATAATTAATGTATGAAATATCTCCATTTGGTATTTCATACTTTTAGTCTTTTGCAAGTACTTGTCCACACCAAAATGGAACTAGAAAGGGAAGAGAAAGGAGGATTGCACGTAAAACCCACTCTCCCATTCCTCTCATATTCACAGAGGAATGCCTTGACCACACTCAAGTGGGTAGGTATGTTTGACAGAGAGGAACATATTTAGTTTAATGCATTCACAAAACCATGTAAAGATGTTCATGCTGAATATGTAAAGTTCTAAAAGTCACACAGGCACAGACATCTACTTTCACAGAGATAACCATTTAAACATGCTGTTACACAGATATCTGTACAAGTGGGCCGAACTCAGAACACCAAGTATTAATGCTCCTGGCCAGGATTGCTTTACCCTGCTCATAAGCTTCACCTAGCTGGGAATAATAGATATACTTGAGTGAGATATTGTAGCTATTAGCTAAATAATTCATATTTTCAGGGATCCATAAATATAGTAGAAGCACAAAAATATACAAATATGCTTACTTTACAATGTTTTGTATCAGTCATTATATCTTTTTGGTAAATTCTTTAAAAACATAAAAACAGCTGAAATCTTACAAGATTTGTTGCATGTATTTTCAAAGATCTCACATGAGATCTTGCATGATTTTAGCCAAAAAAGAGTTCTTGCCATCTTAAAAAATAATTGTTTTATTAACTGCATCCATGTGTGAATTCTCACTTCTGGCAGTAAAAACATACTACAACAGGCAAAAACATATTTCAGATTTTGGGGATCTATATTATTGTTCATAAAGATGTTTGAGCTCCCTGATCAGTGCTTGATGCAAAATTTAAAGAATCCTTAAGCCAGAATTTTTTTTATAAATTTCAGACTGGAGGCCATTCACATTCCTTCTACATCAAATGATCAATCCTTATTCTCCTAAAGTTCTTCCTTTCAGGAGTATTATTTAAAACCAGAATTGGATGAAGGAGTCATCTTTTTCAGATAGACTGATGCAACCATATAACCTAAACAAGCTTTCTCAATGGAGAAATATTGTTAGAATGTCAATGAAATAAATACATTTTATTTCCATAGTTTCTATCTGTCCAGAACCCAGGAAGTGTGTTTTTTCTATCATAGTATCTGCCCATGGTATTTTCTATCATAGTATCCCCCAAAAGGTCCATGTGGCTCTCATCCTGAAGATGACTCTGAATTTTTTAAAAAGCTGGCTGTCCTCCCAGATCTTGGGGTAAGGTAGTTGGAGAGTGTCTGTCAAGTGCATTTGTGTAATATATTTAGTATGTTATGCCTGGGTATTGTATATGGTCTCTTCTATTTGTTTGTTTTCCTTTTAAATCCAAACCAACTGGGCTTTAATGCCATAATTCTGGAATTAAACAGATTCTAATAAGTAAATAAATGTGTGTGTGTGTCTGCACGCATGCAACATGTGTGTAATTTGTGCTGTGTCCACCATGAAACTTTCATCAATTTGCCAGTAAATCCAAATCTATAATCTGCCCGTCTCTGCTTTATAAGACTTCATCTTGCAGCCATCATTTTGATATAAGAAGTGAAGCAGCTTTGAAGGCTTTGCCACTTCCAATCAAGATGTTAGAATCTATTCCAGTGTTAGAATTCAAGAATCTGAAGGAGACAGAGTGAGAAAACACAAGTGAATCAAGCCTACTTGCAAAGATACATTAGGTCAAAATAACAGAAGCTGGTATCCAGAATAAATCCCTCAGTGTCAGAAACATATTTCACAATGTGCATCATCTTGGCATCCCTCTGAAGAACAGAAGTGCCTTTTTCTCACAGAAGTCTTCCTGGTTTTTAAATAGATTTAGCCTTCTAGCAACTGACATCATGGCTTCAGGGAACAAAGCACTACGCTGCAATCACTGTTCTTTTAAATCAACAGTGACAGCAATAAGCAAGAATGAACTGCCAAAGCAAAGAAACAACTTTCCTGTGAAGGTTGCAGGTTATCTCACAGAAGAATGGAAATTCCTTGCTTTAACTACTGCAAGCTATTCACAACCAAAATAAAGAACTATAGAACAAGTTATAGTTAGAGTTGCTTGTCATATAAAAAGAAATCTGCAGCATTTTAAGAGTTCTGGCACATGTTAATGCACTTGAGTTTTGAATGCCTTCTTCACATAAATTTAGCAGAAAGTAGGATTTCAACTGAAATAAATCAGCATATCTATTGTCTACAGACAACACATGTTATCCTTCAGGATGCTTGAAATTCTCTAGAATTCCACCCCCTCATGGTGAAACTGTTTTGTCTACAAAAATATGGGGCCAAATACTCCCCCCAACCAAGCTGGATGAAACATTTGCATATGGTTGTGCAGAGAGAAAATTCAATATTCATTGGCCAAAACAATATCACCAATATCCCAAACAAACTGTACCATCTGTGGGCATTTTTATTGACTAGGTTGTGCATAAATAAAACAAAAGCATTGCAAATAAGTGTGGCTTTCCTTTTGCCTTCAGAGGCAGGCCAGCTGTACCAGGAAACAATACATGACAAAAAGATTGAGAGAGAATACTAAATAAACTAATCTCAGTAGTACTTGGTAATTATGATTGGAATGGAAACTATGTACATTTTCATTGTGGATAGTCATAAGGATGTTGGAACAGGGAAAATTCATATTTGAATCAACACTTAGCATAGAACTGAACTAGTGATTCTGGACCAGTTGTCCAAACAAGAGGGTTCTTGCTATAGAAATAAAGGAGGGTTATATCTTTAAAGTAGGTGTATTTTATTATATAAATATGATCCTACTCTAACCTCCAATCCTCCTACTTTGATACCAGAAAACCTCCTTCATCTACTGTAAATAGCAACATGTTACCATAACAAATAAGCACATCTATTGCTATATACTAAAGTAATTTTGTTCTAAGTCTTCTCTTCTTCATTCTCTCCTCCCAAATTTAAAGAACAGGCAAAAAGGAGGTATTTTGAAGTAATACTTTGTTCCTCTGGGTCTTTCAGAACAGATTTGGCTTTTTTGGCTACACTGGATTTAGAAGTTATTGTTCCAGTACCTACATCCTAGGAGCCAACATCAGTTTTCGGCTAATCTGGGAATAAAGATTTAGGATAATCTGGGAATAAAAGGTAGTTTCCCAGAGGGATTAGAGTACAGATGAACTCCTCTAATATAGCACTCACAACTCCTTGCTATTGACCAGGCTTGTTCGAGACAGTTTTAGAGAAGGCCCACAATTTGCCCCTTACTTATGGCTCCTTGTTCAATAGAATAATGTATGCTCACAGAGAATAATTCATAAAGCAGCCATGATACCATTGTTACCCAAAGTCAAGAAAGGAGTACAAAGGTCTATTTTGTTCCACTTCTACCTGTCTCACATTAAATTTTTAAAATGAGTCAGTTTTACAGCCTGCATAATAAGATGGTCAAATATTGGCACTTTAATAGTTAATGCTGAGTTCACTATTTAGCTGAGACTGTTTTTCACCTAAGAGACACTTGGAAATTATTTTCTGACAGCTTCTGAAGCGATTAAAAATACAAAAATGAAACAGGGACTAAATCAATGACAAGCATTTTGGTATCTCTCTCTTGCATAGTGAAAAGGCCAAGGGCTATTTAATATTCACTCATCTGCCAAGATGTGCCCATCTAATCAGGTGTGACTGAGTAACCATGAAATTTTAGAGTGCCATCAAGCTGTCTTTAGACAGCAAGATTTTTCCCCCTCGTCTATTGTGTGGTATGTTAAGAAGACCAGTCACTGCTGTACTTGCTTGATAAGCTCCCTGTTGACCCCAGCAAAGTGGCATATGAAAAGTTTCAGTAATTTATGTGATTGGTGCTAGAGAGTCACTTTGACAGACCCCATTTTTTTAAAAAAAATCAGGCTAAAAATGTGCATATTGAGTAATAGGATTGTCTTTATTATTTTTGAGTAGAAGTCTAAGTCCACTATAAACACAACAACAAAAAAGAAAATTGCAGAAAATACTCTATGTTATTTATATCAGATCTAGTATGTTGAGTTTCTAATGATTCACTGCATCATTTGCTTCTCTTTTCTTTTTTATATAAACCTAGCCAAAAAATCCTCAAAATCCCATCTTAATACATACAGCAGCACAAAGGGACCTATTTTCATTAGAAGCATGTCATGGGAATAAAAGTATTTTTAAAATATAAAAATCCAATGTTTCCTTGGTTCCAAATATAACCCTAACCTTTTCCATGCCTGCTCATAGGGGTAAAATACAAGGTCAAACAATTTGTTGAAGAACATCTGGAAGGCCTGAAGTTCCCA
Organism: Acrochordus granulatus; assembly: GCA_032468055.1. Taxonomy (NCBI): domain Eukaryota; kingdom Metazoa; phylum Chordata; class Lepidosauria; order Squamata; family Acrochordidae; genus Acrochordus; species Acrochordus granulatus. The sequence goes on along the minus strand of JANHZU010010745.1, from coordinate 8,100 downwards.
CATAACTGCTATCTAGATTATGCAGCACAATGGAGGTCACTCATAAGATTCTGGATGGACAATAAAATATTGGCTTAAAACATCCCATAAAATGCCAGCATCCAGTACATAAAATTATCCATAACTAGAAAATGGATCACCCAAAAGGTAAACAACTAGCTTTCAAAAGCTAGTGTAAATGGAAAAATTTATAGTACTTTTCTGAATGCCAGAAATGAAGGGACCAAGTGCGTCTCTCTTACTTATTTATTTACCTTTCAGTCAATATTGATTTCTGGTGATTGCCTAGACCAGTCCCTGCAGTTTTCTTGGCAAGATTTTTCAGAACTTGTTTTCCTTTTCCTCCTTCCAAGGACTGACACCCAACTGGCTTTGTGCCCAAGGCAACACTAGAATTTTGTGCCCAAGGCAGCAGTAGTTTCTAATCTATCCCCTGGTTTCTAATTTGGTGCCTTAACCCACTACACTAAACTTGACTTCAAGTGTATCTATGGGGGAAGCATATTCCATAATGTGAGGTCACATTATGCTCCAGGTTGGACTCATTTCCCACAGAGGCAGGACTTGAAGTAGGACTTCTGTAGTTGTCTTACAGAATGAGCAGAATCATGCTTCTGTTGTTTTCAGTGCCATATTATAGTGTAGATTAAGATCAAACTGAAAACCTAGGAAATGCCTTCAACTGATTTAGGACTGACCGTCCACCCACTTAGTCCAAATTGTCAACTTACTGGCAGCTACTAACCACAGTTTGGGGAATATTTTTTCCCAGTTCTACTTAGAGTTGCTGGCAGTTGAACATGGTACTTTCTGTTTCCAAAAAGTTTGAACTGTTAATCTTTTTTTTTTAATCTAGAGATATTTTTTTTTGCTTACAAATCCTTTTAGGGCCTTAGGAAAGTTTTAAGTTTTTGAAAAATTGAATAAGAAAATATTCATAAAATTTCAGAAAAATCCAAAAATAATTTTGTGATGCAAAATGCAAAATCCATATTAATTAAGACTTAGTATTTAGTAATATTCAAATGGAGCACTTAAATAAAATCAACAGTGCAGCTTTCAGATGAAGCAAAAGACAAAACAATGTTTTAATACATAACTATTTTTACTGTAAATGGAAACTCAACAAAGTTATTAGGTGTAAAAGCCTAGGGAGACTGCCCAGGAAGATAAATGGGGTAATAGTTATTATAAAGGAGGAAGGTGTAGTGAGGAAAGTGTGACAAAGATGTTCTCTGTGTCCAAAAAGTAGAACATAAAACAATAGGCTTCTTTTTAATAGATTTGGATACAGAAACTAGATGTGGAACAAAGCTGGATTGTTTCAGAGGGTGAGATTTCAAATTTCTCACAAAGGTGAGAAAAAAGACGACTGGAACTAAAACTGAAGACTTCCTCTGAGAGAAAATCCTCACCAAAAGGCCCCAAAATCTCATTTATACTGCTATATATGCTCCCATTATTCCAATTAATGAGGTGCTCCCGAGATGTAATGTTATTCAGGTTTAATTTCCTTTGAAGAATAAATCTCCTGAGTTAAATTAGTTAGATGCCATCAAGTTGGGCCTAATTCCAAGTGACTATCTGTACACATTATTTCAATCCTTCTTCCCTACTGATGATCCACATCTCTTCCAATGATATTCCAGTGATCTCCTTGATCTTGTCTATCCACCTGTGATTCTTTTCTTAATCTTGTCCATCATAACTGTTTTTCTTGTCAAAAGTGTGCTTGCATCACGTATTTCAAATACAAAGGTTTCTGTCTTCTGATCATTGCCTTGAGGAAGCAGTCAGTCCTTAATTGGTTTAGAATAGATAAACTTTCTGAAACGACCAAATTGGCTTCTTTAATCAGAGAAAAGACATTCTCTATAAGTGTCTGGTTTGGTGGAGCAGCCATGCAGGACAGGTACAGACTCCAGTAAACAGTCAGGACTGCAGAAAGAACAATTGCAGCTTGCCTGCCCTCCATGGAGGACCTGTATGTTGAGAGAGTCAAGAGAAGGGTGGAGAAAATATTTGCAGATCCCTCTCACCTTGGACATAATTTGTTTGAATTTCTTCCCTCTGGACTATTTCTATTAGTTTTATGTTCTTTCTTAATGTTTTAATTACATTACATAAAAGTAGAATAAATAGACTGGGTCCTCTTACTCTTGGTAGTAATAAGCATGGGGCCAGTTACTTAAAACACTGTCTCACCCCACTGGGTTCACAGATCCCCTCAGCCAAGGCATTTCAGCTTTCAGACAAGCCTTTTCTGCCATGGCACCCACCCTCTGGAACAGTATTCCTCTTGAGGAATACCATTTTGGCTTTCTGAAAAAGCCTGAAAACTAGCTTTGTAGGTTGGCCTGGGGGCTGGGCAGCCATATGTCCCATCTGAGCTGGCTGCTCAATTAGAGCTTTGCTGTGTTTTTTGCCTCTTGTCTTGTTTTTAATTGTTAATGTCTTTTAATCCCCTTCATGTTTTTACATATTTATTATGTTTATATATCTTTCATAACTTTGTGAGTGGGGCTGCGAATAAATTTGATGAATGAATGAATGAAATAGTCTCCAAATCTATGAGGCAAAGTTAGCTGTCTTCTTTCTCTTGCTTTTTTATTTATTTATTTATCATGTTTACATGCTGCTGATCTCACAAAGTAACTCTCAGGTAGCTTACAACACATAACATGTTAAAAACAATAAATAGTCATCTAAAATTAACCAGATGGAGACGAAGAGAGCAAGGTGTACATGGGGAGGGGATGTGATTAACGCTAACCACCTCCAAGATGACATATTCCCATCAGGGCCCAAAGCCAGCTAGCAAAGCCAGGTTTTCAGGCCTTTCTGGAATGCTAAAAGGGTAGGGGTGGACCTCACCTTGGGGGAGCTCACAAGATCCAGCTTTCAAAGTCATATATTACCACTGAAAAGACAACTGCTTTAACTATTCTAAACTCTGTGATCATATTGGTATCCTATATCCTTATCTTTTATGTGTTGTCTAAATTTATCACTGCCTGCTTCTATAGGATTAATCTTCTTTACTCCTCTAGCTTACCATTTTTATTTTTGAGTTCAAAATTAAGCTATCTGCCACATTCATTTCTTCAACATCAGTTGCAAATTCATTTAGTATCCTGATTGGCATGACCTTTGGTTTCTGAACATTTAACATTATCCCAGATTTTTTACTTTCAATGTTTACTTTCATAATGAGCTCTTGTAAGACTTATTTTCAGCTAACAAAGTGGTATCATCTGTTTATCACAAATTGTTATAATTTGATTGCAGCAATCAACTTTTCTAATTCTGTCATTTTGATCATATTCTCTGTAGAAATTAAACTATCATGGGGAAATACTCATTGTTGCCTCATTCCCTTCCCAATCTGAACCACTCAATTTCTTCAAATTCAATTTTTAGAGTAGCTTCTTGTTCAAAAGAAAGATTCCCTCAGACAAATAATTATTAGATATCCCTTCCAAATTTTTGTTCTTTATTTGCCACTGCTTGGTTCATCTCTACTCCATGTACCATCATATGCTCTCTTTGAAAAAAATGGGTCCTTCAGTAGAAAAAATGTTGCCCACTCTTTTAACATGCAATCAAGACGAGCATAATATGGATGCAGTAAGTAGAAATTAAAGAAGAGCACTCCATAAATTTAAACACTAACTTTCCAGTTGACCTCTCAGCTAAAACAGGGGCACAAGAAATTAAACCACTGAAATGTGTTGTTTCATATGGTATATACTTCAATAGACATATGTATTGAATCAGGGATAACCTAAAGACATTGCTCAGGAGGAGGACTCTATAGAATAGCAACCTGAGCCAATCATCACTGAAAGTATTTGAGCAAAAACAGATTTTGGTGAACACACCAATTGATAACAATGGACAGGATTTGATAATATAACATACATCCTCCAATGTGTTTAAAAAAACAAGGTTTAGGAGCTGTTAATCTGTTGAATGCAAAAACAAGTTTGCAGCTTTTGGGGGGTTTCTATTGCTTTTGTTAAAAAATGTTGTAAGCTAGATGTAGTTTTTCTGACATTTGGAATACATGTATTTGTTTTTCTGCCACAAGGCTACAGTAAGCTTAGTGGGAAACCTCAAACAGAACAGATGGCATTTTCTTCAAATAGAAGCAAACAACCTTGAGACAACACTTCTCTTCTCCATAAAATATCCCAAAAGCATTCCCATTGTCAGAAAAAGAGGAAAATTTAGCAAATTTCAAGTCATAGGAGGATTTGTTCTGGGGTTCAGCATATAAATAGAAATTTAGAGTCAAAACATCATGTGAGGTAATGCTTACAAATATAGGAAGATGTCTTAAAATATGTCAAGCTGTTTATCTATCTAGCCAACTACTGGCAACTTTGACTGGCAGAAGCTCCCGAGAGCCTCAGTTAAGAAAGACCTTTCCTATTACCTGATGTCTAATCCATTACAATGAAAATACCATTAAGTGAACATGTCATCTTCTCCCTTCAAAGTAAGTGGGCTACTTCTGAATATTGTTCACTGCTGGGGAAAGGTAGCTTCATTATAAGCCCAATAACAAAAAATCATGCCTCTAAAGCCCAGTTTTGGGAAATCTGTGGATCTCCAAAATGTTGATGAGCCTTAATTTTCAGCAACTCTAATTAGCATGACCAAGATTAGGTTGCTATGGTTATGGCTTGGTCAAAATCCATATGGTTATTTATGCTATGTTTATGACTTGGCCAATCTAGAAAATCAAAAGTTCTTTAACCTTCTGAATTGCACTAACTGCCTGTTTATTTCTGCTTATCTGAGAGATTGCAGTTATAGACTGGACTACCAGTACTGGAACAGCAACCAGAACGTATCTTTACCATTAGCACCATTTGGATATCATCACATGGTGTTTTGACTCTTTAAATTTCAATTTATATGCTGAACCCCAGAACAAATCCTCCTTTGAAATAAGTAAGTTACTTTTGTCTGCTATTGGGGCAGTAGCTTTAATATTTTTTTGTCTTTATTCCCTGGATCTATAACACCAATGTACCAGTGGAAACATCCATTTACTATTAAGTAACTTATTTAATACATGGAAGTTGTATACATATTGCAAAGCAAAGCATTAGCCTCATGCCTTTTTTAATTCTTCGTGAGACATTTACACACAACATTCAACTGGCATATGGCTGTTGTTTGGAGGCATTTAGATCTCCACAGAAACAAGACCAAGGAATCCATGACTTCATCATGTTAATGGCAACCATTTTGAGAAACATACCATGATCTCAGAATTCCAATGAATCCCCCCCCCTAAAGTTGAAAACCCATTAATTCATTATTCTATGTAGACTGAATAAATCTCTACTGTGATATTAACTGAAGTTATTGCAAGACAGATTAGTTGTGAATCTTAACTTTATGTTCTGTAGCAGCAGCACTGCAGAGGTAGGAGAGCGGGGTAGAGGAGGATTTATAAAGCAAAGTGTTAGTCCCAGCAGCATGACCAAAGATCTGCCTCTTTTGTATATGCCCAATATTGCAGCATATATAAAGGGATGGGACTTCAATCACAGTGCTGTAATTGCCATCCTAACTTTATTGACACTTCCTCCCAGGTGTCATCCTTATCAGTGTCCAACTTCACTGGACACTGATGAAATTCCATCAGCACAAGAGTTTAGCTCTTTCACCCTATAATAGTTATTATTGTGGTAATTGTTGAAGTAGAGATGCCATTCTGAAGCTATATAATTCACAATCTCATCTGATAGGGATGATTTGAGAACTCTACTAATATATGACTTGACCACATAATAATTGTTCTTAGAAGAACTATAATACATTTCCCATTAGACCAGGACTATAGCACTATTGTGCTATTTAATATCTAAGATAGGTAAGAAAATCTCCTAAGTTGCCTATAAATCTAGGTCTTATGTTTCTCTGTTGTAAAATTCTGCACTGGAATCCTATTTAATGCTGTTCGACTCAAGTCTAACTTAGAAATTCATTTCAGCTATTCACACAAAAAATGTAAAAAATCATAATGGAAGGTACTCTGTGTAGAACTGTGTTACAGCTATGGTAACAATGCGGGAGGAGAAGCTGCCCATCATAAATATATAAACCATCCATTTAGAAAAGATTTATTTGTCCCAATGGTTGATATGTGAACATTTCAATGTAGGGGGTGGCAATGGTTGTCAAAGATTTGGAATTTTTCAGGGAAAAAAATGCTGCTGTTTAATAATTTTTCAGCCTCAACAGTTATGTTTACTTTTGTATAACTATACAAGAGATATAATTTAGATTTAATTAATATGGCTTTTAATAAGTTCCCAGCTTTTTAAAATTTTCTTGAATGCAAGATGAAGATATATTTTTCTCCATTTTTTTAAAGTATTAAAGCAAAACTGTATTGATGCTGAGTGAAATTCCAGCAGCTGCCAATCATGGCAAATTTGAAAATGCAAGTTCAAAATTAACTTCCCATGTCATTTCTAAACTGAAATTAGATTAATCACTGTGTAATGTTGACTCTCTTATTTTCACACCTGATCAGAGTACAATCTTACAAAACCCTTGTTTCTATAACCTTTAACTGGACAAAGTAATGCATTACAGGTTGGCCATTTTTGAACCAAGGTACCTCAAAATTCAAATTAGAGAATGCACTCAAAATTCAGGACACATGACTCCCAAGGGAATAAAATTTATTTATCATTTTGGGCCAGTCACTCTCTCTCAACCCAACTCATCTCACAGAGTTGTTGTTGTGAGGAAAATAGGAGGAAGAATAGTATATTCGCTTCCTTGAGTTATTAATAAAAATAGCAAAGGCTGAATAAAATAAGTAAGAAAAGAGTCAAGAATTTGCTGCCTCCTTACAATTATTTAGACTTTTGTAGTTCAGGCCCAGCTCAGAAGAACTGAAACAACTAAAGGTAAATGTAAGCTGCCCCTGTGGGAGGCTAGGGATGAGAGAAATGCAGCATCATGAGAAGAGATCTTTTAAGAACTGTTAGAAAGGCAGCTTAATGCTGCAGCTACAAAGGAGTGAGGATGAGCCCAAAGAAGCATTATCAGATCAAAGCATCAGATTTCAGAAACCCCATTCAGACTTTATGATCTCACTTGCTCTGAAAAATGCTTGGTCCATGAAATGTTATGCCACAATATCTTCTTAAGTCTTTAAGATGTTGCAGACTGTGTCTCTCTTCTAGAGTCCTAGGGAGCCAAAAAATCATTAGAAGACTGGATTTCAATTTCATATATTGACTATAACTATCTGAATCTTTCGCTTGGATACACTAGACTAACGTCTTTGCCTTTACATTCAAAATGTCAAACCTATATTTTAAAAAGAAAGAAATTCTAAACCTTTGCTAAGTTATCGTTGATTTATGAAATCTATCATAAAGTTCCAAAAATGGTTTATTATTTTTTAACAATGTTGAAAGTCTTATCATAATTGCCATTACTCCTGAAAGATAATTAACCTAATTTCATGTTTTAATTAGGGAGCATGCATTCACCCTGATGTATTACCTACATTATACAAATTATAATTAGTATAATTGTAATTGTCTGTCAAAAGAAGAGATTTCTATTTCTTCCCAATTGGTTCCAGTAGTTAGGACTCCATATTTAACAATGAATACTTTTTGAACATCACTGATATAAGCCCATTGTAATAATGCAAAAAGCTTCTACTTATTTAAATCTGATCCAAAATTATCACAAAAAATATTTAGGTACAGACAAACACCAAATAGCAAGTCACTTCCTAAGTTCCACCAAACTCAGTACTATTTGCTCCCTTCTAAGCACTGGTGGTTCTTCAGGGTTTTCAGAAAGGAATCCTTCTGTACAGACCAGTTTAGAAGAGGCAGAACTGGAGATGAACCAGGGAATTTTTGCATGCCAAGCACATGCTGTATTAGTCCTTCTGGGAAAATATACTAAGTCATTTTATCACTAAGTCAGCCACCCTGCTGAGTGAGGCTTCGGACCCACACTACACTATAGTACACAGTGCACCACAGTGGATTTGTTTTTCTTTCTTAATGTACTGATGATAGCTACCAGGTATGTGTGGTTAATCAA
>JANHZU010010744.1:250840-261925 GCA_032468055.1 Acrochordus granulatus | reverse complement strand
CTAATATAAAGTAAGGAAAAGAAAGAAAGAGAGAGAGAGAGAGAAAGAAAGAAAGAAAGAAAGAAAGAAAGAGCAAAAAGTACAAGAAAAGAAAAAAGTTGAAGAAAAATAGAAAAGAAAGAAAAAAGATATGAAGAAGTGACTTCTGATTTTCTGCACAACAGTTATAAGTACAAATATATTATTAGACATTGGGTTTGTCATTTTCTCTCAGCTCTTGCAGTGGCAAACCACTTCTGAAAATGTCACCAAGAAAACCGCAGGGGTTTAAGCAGTCACCAGGAACCAAAAGTGACTTAAAAGCACAAATTTCTTTTTTAAAAAATCACATTAGTTTCAATATTTCAAAAATGAAAAATGTAAATATAATTGTTAAAAATTGACAATTATATATTGTTAATTGGTAAACAGACTAATTTAAATGAAATACTCGGTGCATTTTTAAAACATTTTCCTTATAGTTTTGTTTTCCTACTTTCAAATCTGATTTACAAGGTAACAGATACAGAAGATAGAATAAAAACAAGACACTGAAGCACATTTTTAAACTTCTCTCAGTTAGGAGTAAAATATTTAAAGTGATAAGGAATAATTCTGTTTCAAACAAATGTATAATATAGTTGGATCACATTGGTAAATCTGGGCGTATTCTGTGTGATTAAAATTAAAATTATGGATATTTTTCTTTCTCAATAAGTTAAAAACAAGTACCAGAATGTTTGTTGGGGTTTAATGCAAAGTTTGATGCACTTTGCACAAACTCTGTAGTCTTGGTATAAATTGTTCAATTAATTTGTTTATTGGTTCTAATAGGCTTCTCCTATTTCAATTATAGGACTGTATGGGCTTTCTCTGATGGCCAATTAATATCTTTTAACATTTTTGACCAAAGACTTGGCTGGTCAACTGGGTAACATAGCATACTTTGATTTATCAAGCTTTGAATTCAGGCAGTCTTACTGAAAGGGCTTGAGTGAGCTAAAAGTGATAATTAAATCATATCATGTATATTATCTCCTTTCTGTCATTAAATACATAACAAATAAACTGTTACTGCGTTAAATTTTTATTTCTAAGAGAAACACTTCCTTTTATTTTGATGTTTATTGATGCTATTTCCAGTTATGAGGACAGGAAGATAATTAAATGTATCCAATTGGCAAAGTACTCCACTAACTTGTTCTTAACACTGATCTAGTTTTCCATCTACTTTGTAGAGGAAACTGAATTTTGCAGCAACTAACAAAGCTATGCTAATCATCTAATCACTGTATTTTAAATTAGAATGACTCTCTTAACATTAAAAAAAGACAGAAAATTAGGGCACAGTCCTGTTCAAGATCCAGTGGCTTCTATGAGACCCCATGAAAAACATATTAATGGAATGTTCTGCTGTGTCATTCTATTAGGATATGGGCCAAACATATCCTAGTAAAATAGCTACAACAGAATGGAGCTGTGGATGGAGAAATACAGTATGCTCAATTCAGTCCCCAGGCTCAGAGCTCCTACAAGAAATTTCCCTCTCATTGATTTTAACGCTACAGCAACAGAATTATCATAGGCACCAGCAGCAGTGGTGATAGGTTGTGAGCCGTGGTTACCTGCATGGCTATAGATACCATGAGTAACTTTAGGGGAAGATGAGAAGTGCTCTACTTTCTACTTTCTTCCATCTGCTGTCCCAGGAGAACAGAAGTCTGCCCCAGTGTCTCTCTATAATGCTTTGGAGCCACAAGTTTCTTGCTATTTGCCAGCCAGTCTTCTCCTGAATCATTCTAGCCAGTATCAAAATACAGACCCCAAACTGGGTTTCCCTCTTGATATATTTCAACCAATACCTCAAAGTATGTGCATATTCCTTTGTGTATGAACCAAGCCCTTTTCAATTAATGATGAGTGCCAAAAAAGGAAAAGAAAATCTATGAGGACTATATTTTCAGGCATGCCAGATTTCACATGGTACCACATCAGGTTTCTTAGGCTATGTTAATAGTTCCTGCCTATGTTTTGTGAATTTGTGAGAACAATGGCTGCAGATATCAGCTCAGCTTGCACAATTTGGCTTCATCAGAATGGTGGTAGATGAAGCAAGGAGAGCATCACTGGAACTGTGTTCTTCCAGGTAAGCACTGGCAAAAGTTCCAGGAAGCTGAGAGTGCATCTGCCATTTTTATGCCATTTTTTCTATGTTTTGGTTGTTTCCCCTCTGAGGCTTAGCACCAGAGGAAATGACAGCAGTTCTCCCAGCATGAGGGAAATTTAACCCTGTATAATTAGGACATAAGACTAGTACATCTGAGACACCTTTAAAATTCAGTCATCTGTTCTTCTTATCAAGCAGATCAGTTCTTCCACCACCATTTCTGAAGAGAGAATTTGCAGTGCCAAATAGAGTAGATCCAAGCCATCTGCTTCTCCATATCTTGGCCATTTCCCATGCCATGCTACCTAATAAACTCCTCAGGCTTCAGCCTAGAAGTGATTTGTGTTAAGGAACACAAAGGTTTTACTCATTGAAGTTTAATTTTTTTTTGTTTTGTGTTGGTTCTTATTTGTTCTTCTTCATCTTAGAGAAGAAATGATGTGAAGATTATTGATATTTTATGATTTTGTTTTATTGAGTGAGTCTTATTCTGAGTGCTATATCTGTCAGGCTCCAACAAACAGACTCACGTGTGTGAAGTTTAAAACTAATAATTATTTTATTATGCTTATTTCACAAGAATTTCCTCAGACTGGTTGCTCCAACCTGGGAAAGACTAGATAAGCCTCAAAACATGGGGTGCGGGGGTCTAATCTCCCTCTTCAACTTTCTTTCCGCCTTGGATGGTTGAAATCCAACAATACCGCAGTGTTGGTTACAAATACCCAATTGAATAAAATACTTTGCCAAAATGTAAGCAAACATATTTTGGAGGTTCAATACAATTTGCTAGGAAGAGGTTTCCTCCTTATACAGATATTGCAAGCTAAATAACCATCAAGCAATCTTCTGTTAAGATACTGTAAAATTTGAACTGGATATCTCTTTATATAGCCTAAATTAGAAAGACTGGAATTGTATGGAGAATTTGGACACTATGGTCAGAGAAAAAAACAATACAGACCTTTTTGAAATACTGAAAAACTTATATACACTTTTTTCTTGAAAGAAGAAAAGACTGAATTGATGATTGATGGGTTTGTGGATTAAAACAGTATTAAAGAGGGAGGGGAAAGAGTAAAATGGTGTCAGATTACCTGTGTATTGTCTTCTCCCCATTGGCCCATCTCACCCATTTAGGCAGCAAGGTGTATTTAAAGAAGATTTTAAACTGGTGGTGTCCAGGAAAAGTGCCTTTTCTGCCATAGCCTCCACTCTTTCAAATACCCTGCCCCCAGAGATGAAGTGAGCCCCACTCTCCTAGCCTTTCAGAAGAGTTTGAAGTCAGGACTCCTCCAATTCATGTGGGGATCACAGAGGAAACACAATCTTGCGAATGGTGAGCACCTTGAGGACCCTCCTCCGGCCTTTTTAACTTTATTCTATTTTTGGTTAACTGTTAGAATAACTATTATTTTAGTTATTCTATTTTTGGTTAACTATTTTTGTCTCCTATTAAAATATTATATACACACACACACACAAAAGTAAATTGATAAATGGGTACCACTTTTGTGGGAAAGGCTAGCCATGTAGAAAGCAGGAGCCAGCACTGGATTTTCCCAAATGTGAAGGCAAAGACTGGACCAACAGAGAAAGGCCTGGTGAGACTGGACCAACAGAGAAAAGCATACCGCAAGATAGCTGGTGCGAGCTAGTTCACCCCTGCAGTACACCATGGATAAGCGCATGTGCACAAACCAAAGAACTGGCAATTTGGCCATCAGGAACCCTCTGCAATGAACATTGTGCGGGTCTCCCTGACAATTATAAAATAGCCATACAAAATAAATAAATACAGTTACTCAATAATGGATCTATCAAACTATATTTTGTACAGATATATATTTTTGCCTATTATAACAGCAGCCTGAAAACTGAGGAAGCATCTGGTTCTTATGGTGGCAGCCATGTTGAAATTGAAAACTTCAAAGAGCATTTCAGCAAAAGACTTTCTTGGAAAATCAAAATGGTAGTTTCTCTGCCTTTCTTTCTGTACCCTCAAATGTTGCTTAAACAAAACAGCTGATGTTAATGTGGGGGAAATGGTTAACAAGATACCTTTGCTAGTTTGATAGAGTTGTAACATTAGTACTGTGAAAGCCATACAAAGAATACATTCTATAATTACAATGTACTCAATGCATTTCATAGAAGGAAAAACAAGGAAAAATAATAATAATATGAAAATAAATTTTTGAATTTTCTGATAAAATATCCACCATAGAAGTGCCAATTTAACCAAATACAGAAAAACTGTATGTTCAACTAGGGAATTTAGGGGAAAAAAGGAAAAAAAATAGGACAAGGTAGTGGCAAATTCCTTCTAGAATGATGCCAAAAAAAACTACATGGATGTACTCATGAAATCACCAGGACTTGAGCTCAACTCAAGGGAGACTTTATGTAGAAAAGCTATTGGAATAATATGCTAATCTCCTTTTTTGCAGCAGTCGGCAAAGTTATGTTTCCCTATTTCATGATAATTGGATAAAGAAATGTGGGTGGGAGTACAATTCATTTCAGAGTTTGATGAATTATTTACCAATTAAGGAGAAGACCAGAGAACAATGCAAGCTATATTACTCTGATGCGAATGTTCCCTTTATTATATTATTTATACTCATGAAATGGTTGCTTTTATTAACTAAGAGGTTAATCACTTCAATGAGATGGCTTAGAAGTTCTTCACAATGCCACCCACATACAGAGGCAAATTGGCTAATTTTATATGAGGAAAATAACTTGGCAATTTTTTCATTACTTATTTACCCAACACAGTTTAATAACTATTACTGTGTGAAATTAATACAAATTTAAGTCTAGTGTCATAGCTTACCCTGGCATGAGGCCTACACAGCTCTACTATGACATACGGATAGAACAACAACCCAATCAGCTCTCTGAAAGAAGAAAAAGAATTGCTGAGGGCCAGCTGAGAAACATTTAATTTTTAATAGTTTGTTCTGCAAGAGAGGATATTCTAAAAAAACTATGATGGCATGATGAGCTTTATTTTTTTGTCTCATCACTTTTAATACAAACCTTTCAGTCTCCAAAAGAAAAAAGCCACAGTGTAGATGTCCTCTAGGCCAAACAGGAGCAGGAGTTGTTTGAATGGGATCATAGTTTCCAATATTCACCCTGAGCCTTCACCTCATTGATTTAATTTTAAACATTTCTCATTGGTTTTAGCAAATGGCATTGTCTGAATTTGTAAGCTAAGCACGGTCAGGACAGGTTAGTACTTTGATAGCTTTGATGAATTCCAGATCTATAGACTGGATCACAGATTTAAAAAAACTTATACTGGAATAAGACAGTGGCAAGGTACAGTATTTCTGTACTGTTGCCAAGAAAACAACATGAATAACTCTGTGAGGTCATCAGAAGTTCTTCCTGACTTGAAAGAATTCTTTTGGCTGGGAGATGGTTATGGAAGTCTTCATTTAGTAAATTTCAGTTATATTCCAATATTATTAGAAATGATATTGAGGAATGATTCATAGTTTTTACATAGGTGGAACAGCTCAACACTGCAGGAACTCTTGAATGTAGTTTCTGATTACTGCCAAATGTTTTCTCTATTTTGAATAATAGTAATAGCAGAAGCTATAATTCTTTTATACTGATTCCAGATCAAAGGAAGATGTTTGCAGTTTATCTCATCTGTAGCATCTCACAGACCTTCTGATTTTATTCCCATCAAATGTAGCTTACAACTTCTTTTCAACCATGAGTTTCTGGTGGGAGCTTTTCTCTAATTGCTCCAATCTATTATATCCTATTATTATGACCTTTAATTGGCTGAAACAGTGCATCATAAGGCAATAATTTTTGAACCAAATTACCTCATGGGGCCATGACTCTCAAGGGAATGAAATTTGGAGGCTGCTTCAGTGCTACTGGTTGCTGCTATGCTGTTGGGCTGCTGCTGCAATCATAGGATCTTTATTTTTAACAGTTCCATTATAGTTTCCCTGACACTCTCTCAATCTCTCACTTACTCCCCAATCAGCAGCAAGAAATTGACTCATCATATGGCTCTTAAAGAAGCAACAACTTTAAAGTGCATAAAGAAAGGATTGGATATTTTTATTGCTTTTTGTGCCCTTTCTCTGGCACACAAATATGCACATGTATCCATGTTCCATCTTTGTTCAAAACTCAAGATACATTATAGTGTCCCATCCTCCTTTCTTCACATTCTGTGAGATCACCAAAGGGGTTGCTGTGGCTGATATGGAGTAGGAACTGGATCTCTCTGCTGTCAGCCAAATAAATTAGCTCCTATATTTTAGTCATTCTCTTTCATTTTCAAATTGCTTCTTACTCTAAAACTGAGTGTAGACAACACCACCACCCTTCGGTGGCCAGAAATCAGGTAGACTGATTCCACCCTAGCCAGATCAGAGGATCCTATTTTTAAACTTTCTCTGACAGCTTCCTATAGCTCAATGGAGAAACTGGCAGGGATTTTAAACTGTTCTGAGATGAGAATGGCAATATACAACATTGTAGTAAAAATTAATAAAGTAAAAGGAGGAGGAGATGAGAAAGGGAGGATGAAACATCTCCAGGAAAGGTACAGAATGAGGAGAAAGGAAAAGATTGAGGAAAGGGAAGATCAACTCAAGAATATGTGGCAAACACTAATTACTGAGAGAATTCCTCAATACAGTAGCCGCTTTCAACACAAGATCTTAACAGAAAAAGAACAAGGCAAAATGCATGACTTGCACAATGCAATATTTCTGCTGATGTTGATGCCATGGCCAAAGTCTTCCGGTATTGTAGTGCTCTCCTATTCACTGGAGAAACTACCAATTTCTGCTATATGAAGAGAAAGGTCAGGATAAGCAATTTGCAACCTCTACCTTCAATTTATGTAACAGTGATGAATCTATTACAAATGAAGGACATCAGACAATACAACTGCCTCTTCCAAATGACATCCTTTGGTGCCAAAGAAGTCCTTCCAATGAGAAACAGATGGAATCCTTCTGTAATTATGCAAGGGCAAATCCATCATTTTATTGAAGATTAATACCAGATCGCAATCAGCAAACTTCATAGATCCTTAGGACAGCATAGAATTGAGAATGGATATATTCCACAATGATGGAATTCAACATATGATTGTTGAATTATTGGAGAAACTACTACAAGAACAAAACCTTACATTGTGTTCCTTTGATTTGCAAAAACAAATTCAGGACATGTCAGAAGTTTCCATCATCATTGATCCTGACTAGAGACCAGCATTTGAACATGAGAGAAGATTTAATGCAGAAATTGCCAACAAAGTCACTGTCATTGCAAACAACATCGAAACTGAACCAACATCAAGAGACATGATTTGAAAGAATGAGGAAGTGGTTTGCACATAATGTCAGAATCCCATCACTCCTATGACAGCTTTCAATACACTTTTCTTTGTCGTGGAGATGATGGCTGGCATCATCAGCTCCAAATGCCGAACAGCAAGAAATTAACAGCAATGTGTTACTTGCATATTGAATAATGAACCATGAGCATTAGTATAAAAACTTTCACTGTATATAAAGTACAAGGATAAACCATAGAGAATGTGCTGATTTATCTGAAGAAACTGACATTCTAGCATGGTCAACTATATATTGATTTAAGCCAAGAAAAAAGAAGATATGATTTTTTTATTATTTTATTAAAATATTTATTTTATGTTTTCTTTCTTAATTTTAATATCAAACAACAGCAATCTGCCAAATTTCATATTGTTTCTCTGTTTAAGTAAGGAAATATCCCTCAATGTCACAGGTTGTCTAATAATTTACTAAAACTGTGGATAACAGTTTGCAAGACATTTTCTGGAAGTTGAATCATGGCAACTGGATTTCTTTTCTTGTTGTTTTGAAATGTTTTGCTGCTTATTCAAGTAGTTTCTTTAGTGTGAGCAAATTGGTAAGGGGACCCATTTATGTCCTCCAGGGTTTCATTTCTCACCTAATCTGAATAAGCTCATTAGGTGGACAATGGGAGATGTGAGTAGGCAGAGACTCATTGGAATGTAAATATCCCAACTCCTAAATCCTTTTTTTCCCTAGGTAGGTTGTTAAGTGTGGCCTCCCTGGTGAACCTATGAAATGGTCTTAATTTTCCTGGGGACTGATGAAAAAGCAGCATAAAAAAATTAGGAACAGGTTGTGTTGAGGCCTCTACCTCTATTGAGAAAAGGATTTTCCACTGTGACATAAATGGATTCCTTCATTTCTCTCTCAAACAACTTCTCTGTCCCAAATATGTACATTATTGCCCTCAAAAAGTGTCATTTTTCTTTTAAATGAAGGTATACTGCTGATTCTGTTCAGTAGTGTTGCTTCTCCTGTGCTGAGCCATCCTTTTATGTAAAGGCTGCTTGGTTTCTCCAATGTAGAGCTCTGAATACTCCTCACTGCATTGGGCTGCCTATACAACATTGCTCTTCTTATGCTCCGGTGTCTGATCTTTAGGGTAGACAAGTCTCTGTCTCAGTGTATTGATGGGTTTAAAGAACACAGGTATGTGGTGCTTTCCAAATATCCATTTTAGCTTCTCTGAAATACAAGCCATGTAAGGAATGATCAGGTTCTTCTGTTGGCTCTGAATCATAGCCCTGTCTGCCATTCTTTTGTTGGATCCAGATACTGATTTAATAAAGGCCCAATCTGGATATCCACAAACCTAAAGAGCTATCTTCACAAGCCTGTTTTCCTTCTTTACATCCCAACAACTCTCTGCCTACTCATATATCCTATTATAATGAGCTTATTCAGATTAGATGAGAAATTAAAAACCCTGGAGGAAATGTATGGGGTCCCCTAACCAACTTGTTCAGACAGAAGAATCTACTTGGATAAGCAGTGAAACATTTTGAATCAAGAAAAGAAATCCAGTTGCCATTAAGTATAACCTAATTTCCTTAATTCTTTTCCTTTCAGTAAATCAGATTAAAAAGACTTTGGGAAAACCTTTTGTTGTTGTTGTTGCCATTGTTGCCAAGGGCTTGATAGTAATCAGGACATCCTGATACATCTTTAAAAAGTTGTATTATTTCACCATAAATACCATCTAAGGCAACCTGGGAATCAAGATACTCACTTCTCCTCTTTGAAAGGCAGCTCTTTCCAAGCTTCTTAGCACTGAGCCTGCAGGCGCTCAAGCATGCTGGCTTTTCATCATGAGATGTTGTTCTCCTATAATAAGAAGAGGTACATTTCTCAGACTGGCTGGGGAGAGCCTGCAGACTTGGTGCAAAGACCCTTCCTGACACCTTCAAACAGAGGAAGGAGTACAGTATGGCCATACTGTAAGAAGGCAAACCTCTTAGAACAGCAGACAAAGTATGCTTTACACCATTTAGGACAGACTGTCTGAAAACTCTGTTTCAGTGTTTGAAGGAATATACTAAATCATACTACTGATAGCATGGAAGCTTCTTTGGAAATACCATAAGAGAGGTGAGGAATGAAATATTTTCATTGTCAATTGTAATAATAATCCTACAACAACAGTAGAGTATGCAACACACCACAAAGGAGGAATACCAACTACTTATAAATCTTCATCACATGTATCCACACATACAAATTGAGAATGTAAACTGGGAATAGATGTAGAGAGATGTGAGGGAGTTTGGGGTAGGCTGGCATTCAAATGAGAAAAAGTAAAGTGGATCACGTGCATGTTTTATGAATAGGATGGGAGGCCAGAGATGAAGGGAGACAAAAAGAAGCTACCTCAAAGAAAAAACGTATACAGTCCAGTTGGGAAAGTTTTCTGTTTTAAAAGGTTACTTGTATTTCATCTTAAGCAGCCCTACTGAATAACCAGCTTTTCTTCTCCTTCTTGTTGATAGTGGAATTACTAATCTTTGCCTAATTAATTTTATTAATGCTACTTAACAACATAATTTGTTATAGAAGGCATTTGAACAAAAACTGAAATATTATACATAATTAATCAACTAACATTCCCTCATTTTGCCACAATCCTAAATACAATAAATCAGTTAGTGTGCTTATATCTCATCCCAGATAGAAAGGAATTTGCTCTTTTGCAACCTAATAAAGGTATGATTACTCCAAGCTGGACAGAGTGCTGACCCTCTGTCACAATGACATCTTCCTTTTACAAGAAGAGGCACAGAAGGTATAAGTTCCACAAACCTAACAGAACTAATCAATATCCCAACTGTTTCCTCAAAGTGAGAAGTTCAGGGTCTAATTTATAACTTCTCCAAACAGGTGGCTTCCAGAGGTCTATGCCTATGCTTATAAAGTTCTGTTGTCCAGCTCATCTAGCAAGGACAAAGTTAATGAAGGAAGGAGTAAATCTCTTGGATGAAAAGAGAACTTTATGATCAAATTTTTGTTTCAGATGTAATGGCTGGTCCTATATACCAAATCTGTTAAAGCAAATTTTTTACATTCAGAACTTTACTTGGCACTCAAAATCAATGTTCTTAGCTGCAGCCATCTCTTCTCTTTCATGTATTTCAACGAGCCATAATTGGCTAAATTGTAGCACCAGTGTTTTAAGATGGGGAAAAAACAACCAAATTAGGTAAAAAAGGAAACCCTGCCAGTTATGACCGACTCTAGGATGCAGTGCTTATCCCCGTTTCTAAGCCGAAGAGCCAGTGTTCGTCCTGGGACGGCTTCGTGATCATGTGGCCGGCATGACTGGATGCCTAAGGCACACGGACACTATTACCTTCCTGCCAGAAGGGGCGGTACCTATCTATCTACTCACGCTCACGCACTTTTGAACCGCTAGGTGGGCGGGAGCTGGGGTGGAACAGCAGGTGCTCACCCTGCTGCGCGGCAATGCTGGGTCGCGATCCCGGACCGCTGACCTTCCAGCCAGCAAGCCGAGCTCTTAACCACTTGCATCACCGTGCCCCATATAACCAACTTAGA
>JANHZU010010744.1:216676-230450 GCA_032468055.1 Acrochordus granulatus | reverse complement strand
AGATATTGAAGTTGAAGCTCAAGTACTTTGGCCACATAATGCACAGGGAGGACTCATTAGAAAAGACTGTGATGCTGAGAAGGATTGAAGGGAAGAGGAGAAGGGGACGGCAGAGAATGAGGTGGACAGATAGCATAGTCGGTGTGATGGGATTGGGATTGGGAAGACACCGGGAGGCAGTGCAAGACAGAGGGTCCTGGCGTAATGCAGTCCATGGAATCGCGAAGAGTCGGACACGACTGCGAGACTGAACAACAACAAAATTGTATGGAAGCAGTGCTGATGTTCTGCAAGTTACTGGAAAAATGAATAGTATAATACAAAAAAAGGCATATGTCATTTATCCAAATATATGCACACATTTGTCTCCTCAAAAATGTATCCACAAGACCAGATTTTCCAACACTTCCACTTTCATTGAACTACATAGCCCATTATCAACAACCAAATGTTTCCTGGAGGTGATAAATGCTTCAAGACACTTAGGAGGTACCATGCCAGATTTAATTGTTTTATGCATGTCTATACACAACAGGCTAGTAAAGATGAAAAATAGCTTCAGTTAGCAGTGCAAATTGGATGCATACAACTTATGGTTTATGAGGAATTCTGGGAGTTAAGGTGCACGCATCTTAAAGTTGCTACATTTGAAAAACACCAATATAATTCATATTTGGAAAAAGGTGAAGTGTTGCCCTCTGCTGGCTGTTGCTAAACTTTTGCCAAACTTCTGATAAACTTTTACTTTGATCAAAAAAGCTAGCCAATCCTGATTTATAGAAACAGCAAGCACATGATTTGTTTACAGCAAATAATCCTTCCACTTTTTGCCAGTTCATTTTTTCACCTATGTTGACCATGAATGGAACATCAGATAAATGGAAATAAATGTCATATTTGCCATTCACTTCTCTGAAGGAGTTAGTTTAAAGCAAACTTTAAACAGCTATATAATCAAATCCCAATGAGAGTATCCTTCATTAATTTTCCAGACTGATTAGCATATATAAATAATTAGAACGGGAAGGGTGATTTCTGGTCAAATTTAAATGGACATCTAGTAAGCTTCACACGAGACAATAGCTTGCATCAGACATGCTGTCAGTAGAGGTGTGGTGTGACCTAGCAGTTAAGATGCTGGGCTTGCCGGCTGTAAGGTTGACAGCCTGAGTTTGAGACCCAGGAGCCGTGTAATCGGGTGAGCTCACATTATTTGCCCCAGCTCCTGCCAGCCTAGCAGCTTGAAAGCATGAAAAATGCAAGTAGATAAATAAGTACAGTCTAAATCAGTGAGAAAGTAACAGAATTCTGCGGGCCTCAGCATATAGTTATGCCAGCCACATAACTAAGGAAGCAACTTTGGACAATGCTGTCTCTTCGTCTATGAAACCAAGATGAGCACTGAGAGTCAGACACAATATTTTTTACCTTTAGAGATGGGAGGACATTTATTTATTTTCATTTGAATGAAGCTTACTTAATTCCACATCTTCATTTAAGACACAAATTGAAATGTAATTATTAAAATGTCCACTTAGTGAAGCAGCTGCACAAAAATGCATATATTTGTGAACTCATGCATTAGGGGGATTGTTCGCAAAAATACTAGTAGGTTAGGAAAGTTGTAAACAAAAATGCAAATGTGCCAAGAAATATACAGCAAAATAAAGTTAAAGCTGTAAAAGGGCGGTGGGGGGAGATCAGGACCAACCAACCACAAGTGAACTGAAAGGAAGATATTGATTCACTGGATCCTGACCATAAATCAACAAAACAGCAGCAGTTTAGATCAAGAATAATTCTCTGTCTTTCTGAACACATTTGCTTCTGATACAAGCTGTCTTCAAGGGTGTGTGAAACTCTGTTCACTACTGAAAGTACTACCTCCTGACACTTCACCTTCTTCCTTTCCAGGCTCAGGAGCTTAATGTTCAAGCGTCTTCTATAGCTGTTTGTTTGCATTCTTGCAGATACTGTACCTGCTTTCTGATAAATTGTAGCAGTGCAGCTCATGTGCTCTTGGCCAACAGAATTTGCAGTTTCCAGGGTCTTCTAAACCAAGAGATATCGATGATTACTGGCAGTTCTAGTTCTGCTATCACTTCATGAACTCCCTCTGTTAATGGCAAATAACTGGTTGTTAAGCAAAAATATTCACAAGCCCAAACTTTAAATTCGACTTCTAAAATGAATCAGTAGCATATGGCTGTTTTGCTGTCAGTGGGTAATGATGCAGCCATGTCACAAACCCAGGTGTGAGTCTACATTTCTGCAGCTGTTCTGATGGGAATTCAATGCCCCAAACATCTGCTGGTGGGAATCGGAAGCACAGTACACAGGCAACGTTTCAGGAATGTTATTTTGGGTTGGGTTGATTTTTTTCCCCTTTCTGGCTTTATTTTGTTTCCAGATAATTTTTCTCTATTTTTAAAACCCTCCTATGCAGGAATAAATTACAATATTTGAGTCATTAATATATAGTACAAATTCCCAAAAGTCTAGAATTATGACTTTATGTGGCTGAGAAATGAGGATCATAAAAGCTGATGTGATAGGACACTCTCTGTCATTCAAATACGTAGACAGGAAAATTTTAAATGAAGTCATTACTGTCATTTGCATAAATATGTAAAACATACTAATAATGCGGAAATGTTACCTGGTAATTATATATTTAAAATATGGATCAGAAAAAGCTTTGTGAAGATCAGTTGTAGGAAAGTATGTCAGCCATTTCAAGGTCTCAAATCAAAGATGTTGGAGAATACATAATACAATAATTACTGACCAAATATATATGTAGCAGAAGTATGTAAAAATAAATGTTACTGCAGAAAATCACAGAGAGAAGTATAGAATTTATTTTAAATATTTTATTATGACATGGGTAGGATGTTATTAAAAGTGTCTTCTGAGATTGTCTTTCAAACCTTAAAACTGAATCAACAAAAATCTTAAATCTCTTGAAATTGTTATGAAATAATTAGAAAGCATTATAACATAAAAATCAATTCATCTTTATTATTTATTTCTATCAATGACATTGATTTGCTTAATGTAAAGAATCAGTATAAAGACATCTGCATGCCAAATTCAGACTTGGCATGAGATATATGACTAAAATACAATAAATACAAAAAGTATTATGGAAAAGCTGACTAGGCAATGACATTATTTGATTTTCTGTAAGTTAGATAGTTAATAAACAGAAAGAAAATACAGGATATCAAACATCAGAATAAGGCAATACAGTATCATAACTGCAATCAAAATGTTGTTTACAAATTTTTTAAAGGAAATAATTGAGCTCAGAGTTCTCAGTGTCCAGTATGTCTGCAAAATTTCTTTGCCCCTAAGACCTATATTTGGAAAGTTTATTTTAAAAAAACCCTTAGCTACCACAGAAGAAATGGTATTCTACCTCTCTGGTTTTCTAATATTCCAGCAATCATGAAATGAGATCCCAGATGTAATTTTATCTTATGTTTCCATAGAGACAAGATATGCTTATAAAATGGTGGTTGGCTGTAGCGGTTGCTGAGATGGACTGAAGAGGTAAATCAGAATTATTTATGTATGATGTAAATTTCATGAATTCAATAAGACACACAGGATGCTGAGATTGCACCATTCCCCCAACATGTGCCTGCTTCCTCAATTAAGCTTTCCCAATTAAAATGTATCAGTTTGCAACTTTATTCATCTTCAAAGCAGCTTTCCTTTTAACAACCACAACTGGATGTAAAATCATTGAATTAACCCTTTAGATCATGAATGTGTAATGGCTGTAGCTCAAGGAAGGACAGCATTTGGCTGCACCTATTCTATCGTCATCTGGCTATATGAGGGAGGATCCTCCTTCTTACCTGTCCCTCCCCCCAAATATACTTTGCAGTTCTGCAAATTCTCACCTTCTCCAGAACCTGCTATATTCTTCTTGTACCATTTAAAAATGTAAGTGGAGATAGATCCAGTCTGAATCTCATAAAGAGAAGAATTATTAGATGCTATGAGAGAGATGCGGTAGATCCTACAGACACGGTTGTGGAGGTCATGTAATAAAAGAAAAGAAAATATAATGTTCCAGACTCCTCTATCCTGATCCCTGATTGGATAATATTAGCAGCAGACAGGAAATGCCACAGTGTCTCATGCATCCGAGGTCTGAGATGAACCGATGCAAGCAATGCCAAGTGAGCTTCCCGATTTGGATTTTCCATCAGCAGCAATCACTTATACTGTTCCTCCTTAATAAAATCCATCATGCACTCCAAAAGAGTAACTAGGACACTTAGTTTTTATTCTACATGCATCTAATTTGTCTTTAGCAGGTTCTTCCATAATCTCATCATTATTGCTATCACCCTCTGAGGATAGCTGACTTGCATTAATCAGCTAGGCCTCCCTCATCCCTCACTAGATTCTTTGCGGCTTTATGGTGCCCTTGGGCATCCTAACTTTACTTGAAAAATTAATAAACCTCCCCTCTCTTATTTTACCTTATTAATGTCTGTCTTTGTTACCTATTATACTTGCATCTCATCAGTGACCATCTGAGAAGATGGGGAGTGCTCAAGGGTTCTGCCCTGGTGCAGCAACACATAAAAGCACATAAATGCAAAGGAGGAAGTTCGGAGCCCAGTCTTCTGGTTTATAAGTGAAAATGGTTGCTGAGAAGAGTGCAGGGGAATTGTAAGGATTCCACCGAAGCCATTAAGTCTTAACAAGATCCCAGCTGCCATATTGCATTGCCACACCTCCTCACTCTGATCCAGGCTCCCCTTCCTATTGACAAGTTTGGACTTGGTCACCTTGCAGTGTTTCAAAATACAGATACACTAATCACTTGTGCTTGCACACAGTTTTTGCAGACTATTGGTCATGGTTTGTAGTTATCCTGGCTGTCTCCCTTGCTTATTTAAAAGTAGAATCCAATTGAAAATAAAGATTTTGCAGGTTTGCTCATTTCACACAGAGAGAGCAGCTGGTAAGTGTCTTTTGCAATTCATCAGAGGCCTCCCCGACCACCTGCTCTTGGCATCCTGCAAACAGCTGGCTCTGTGTATGTACCATAAGCTATTATCTTACTCAATAAATAATGAAATAAAGAATGAAAACAGGACAGAGTAATTTCTTTGTAAATAAAATAAATTGATTGCCATCTATCTTTTTCCATCCAGGAAGATGCTATCAGGTTAAGAGTGTGCCCTGTTTACAGAGCATTTTACTCACATAGGTGCATATTTGATCCATTGGAACAACTAGCATACTCAACTGCAGTTGTTTTTTTAAAAAATTGCTGCATTTTATGAAGACCATTGGGATATTTTGCAGAACTTCAGCTAATGGGACCAGATGTCCTTCTACTGAGAAAGGGAATTATGTTTTCCAAAGACTGTCCCACTTAACTTCTTCAAAATTGATTCTGTCCTTTAGTTCTTAGCTCTGGAGAGTCAGAAAGTTTGGGGAGAGTAGGATCTTATGTTGATGGATTGCAGTGTTTTCTATGTGTTTAGGTTTTGTTTTTTAAACTAGAGTAGTCAGTTTGGATTTAATACTATATCTCTACCCTCCAAATTTCTAACTGGCCATGTTGGATGTGGATGGGAGATACAGTTCAACATACCTGAAAAACAAGTTAATGAAGACTGAGTTACACACCAATAAGAGACATTGAAATAGCTTCTAAGCTAAACAAGGTCATTGTAAACTGCATTATATAATTTACAATATACATCTGAAAAGATACAGTGTATGTGCATAAACATTATACTGTATCTTTAGGAGGTGAACCTGAGAAAGGAATAAGTATTTCTGTGCAGTCTTTGAAAGTAAATCTCAGCTCTAGGAAGAATAAGTAGAGGATGTGGGAGACATTGCAAGGTTCTGCTTTGGAAAAAAGTGTCATTCCTAGAACTTTTCTCCACTGCTTTGAAGTGCCTTGAACTGCTGCCATGAAATCTGTTTTTCCCATTGTTGATCCCTACCTTGCCTCTACTGGGTCTGTTTCAAGTCATTGCCTCACCAGGATTCCCACAAAGTAATGAGTAGCAAAGCTCAACAGATTGCACATTGTGAAAGTGCTTTCAGGTGGTGTTAAAATAAGGAGGGAAATGCAACTTGAATACCAATACAGCTAAGGACAAACTATGTTGTCTCACTCATGGGTTGGGGCAAGGTGAAGGCAATATCATGGGAGCATAACCCAAAAAAGATATAGCCAGGAAAATATATAGCAAATGAGAAAAAGCCCATAGAAGACCTCCTAGCAGGTTAAGATGACTAGTATAACCACTAAAAGGAGGTGTTAGAAAGCTCCGTGGCTGGTTCTGTATTAGAGATTCTTCTTCTGGCTGCAAAGGCTTGCTCTACATTAGTGATCACCCTTCCCCAGTAGAACTTTCTCATCTGTGTAGATCTATGTAGTGCAGTGTCTAACTTTCTCTTGGATACCCGGCTTGGCTGGACAGATATATGTGTAACTTAAGCAGGGAATGTAATTCTACTTTTTCAGAATGGGAATACTGTAAAAGGACTGAATTACCTTTTGGCTGATTTGAGGTAGATCCAAAGCATCCTACAGGTGACAGGGGTTCGGGGAAGATGAGATGGGCCAGAATAATGAAACAGACTTTTGGAAGAACTTGACTTTTTTCATGATAAACTGAATAGTTTTGGGAATTCATGTCTGATTGAAATGCTCTCACATCCAATCAGAGATAAGCCAATGTATTCCTTTTGGACAGTATTTGTCTATATCTAAAATAGCATTTTCAGACATACAGAGGAATCACTTCCACCGCTTAACAAAGAATTTAGCATATCTTTTCAATCTAAACTAAAATTCTTCAGACAATATACTGAGGAGTGGCTCCCAATTTTAGAGGCATACTGGAGCCATAGCTATCCCTATATCGAATAAAAATCAATCCAGAGTTTTAAAGATGTATCATTGTATATAATTTTATATTTTCAAAAACAGCCATACTGAGGAAGCTTCTCTGAAGAACTTAACAAAATCTACTAGCAGGAAAGTTCTATTTGTTCTTTCTCACATAAATTGAAAGCCTAATTGCATGTTCTTTCCCTCTTTATTACTTTCCATTAATCTAGGCTTAATGATGTATAACCTTTCATTTGACTCTTGATTATCCTCTCTGTAAACAAAAGTATACTTTATGTGGCAGAATAGTATGTAAAAGCTCATGTCTGCTTTGGTTTTACTCTCAGGCAGGGACAGGCAAACCTCTTAACACTAACAGCCATACAAACTACAACACTGTCTGAACTCCAGCTTAATATGACACATCAACACATTTAAGTATATCCCTCATACCTTCTCATACGTACTCTCATATTGTTCCATCCCAGTGATGTTGAACAGTTACTGGCAGAAAGAGGTGAGCAATGAGGCTTCCTTTTTATTCCCAGCATCCACTGAAGATTAATTATTCCGCTACCACTAATGATACAGAATCAGTGATCTGGTACTTATCAGAGAGCTGATTAGTAAGAAATTAGCTGGGGGAATCTGATCACTTGGTTCCTGCAATGAATGACAGCAGAAAATCAGTTATTTGTTTTCTGCCAGCCAGATAATCATGCTGTTCAGCTGGCCACTGGGACAAGTGAACAGAGATGCATGAGGTTTAATGGGTTACTTTCGGTTGCCAAAGGTCATTTCAGACCTCTGAGCTAGGTTGCTCACTTTTCTTCTGCATTCATCATATGCAACTCTGCAACCTTGGGTGAAACTTCTGGAGCTCCAGAATGGGGAACAATATTAACAGTACATAATTGATTCTAACTGTAATTATTTAAATTTGTATTTAAATGATATTCAATTAGTCACTTCTTTGTCTTGACCCTCCTCAATAGTTCAACCTCTGATACCATCAATACTTTCATCTAAACCACCACAAGCCATTATTTGTTCATCACTTGGAAATGATTATTTGGACATTGGCATAAAAACGAATGGATGAGGCTGATTTGAGCAGATCATCTCAGACTTCTAACTGTCAATCCTTTAACAATAGTGACAATATCATGACTCACTATGCTCCTTAAGTAGTACTGCTCTGATAATGAAAACTTATGTAATTATGGTCAGAAATAGCTTTTGTGTAGGAAGAATTTATTTAGTTCTGAAACACAAAAACAAACCAATGGTTCCAAATCCTTTAATTCTAGACCAGTGTTTCTCAACCTCAGCAACTTTAAGATGTGTGGACTTCAGTTCCCACTTCAAAGTGCTAAGTGCGAGAAACATGGTTCTAGACCATCATCATTTTCATTATTATCATTATGATCACCCACCTTCCCACTAATCCTTTGCATTATGTGATAGTGATACGTTCTTAAAATATATAACTCTCACATAATAGTTATATATTCTTAAAATATATCCTTAAAAACCTTTCCCTGCCCAAATAACTTTTACTTTTCTAATTAGTTAAGTTCTTTCACTGTCTTTGTGTCACCCCCTTTCAATATGTCACCAGGTTTCACAGGCCTTGTGCTAAACGAAGGAAGTGATGACTAAACCAGCTGATCACTGCGTCAGACTGTGGAGTAATTAGCCACTTCCTCCAAACTTTTAGCAGATTTCCAGCAGTACAAGTATGCTCTATAAATCAATAAAATCAATAGAATTAATACCATGCTGCTGACCTAGGAATAATCATGAGACAGAAAACAAGAAAGAAAGAGGAGAATACATCAGTCATCAATTACCTTGCATCATTCATGAATGCCTCATTTGACTGATCCTATCCATATTAAAACCAGCAAGAAATTTTCCACTGATTTCATCATCTAAAATAAGCATTTTGATTTGATCACCAGAGCATAATATTACATATGAGAACTATAATATGTATCTCAGTGTCACCATTAACTAAAAATTCAACATATTTTTCAAGCTCTCTGCAATTGCACTGGAAATTCACATATTTTAGTTAAAGACTGAAAGTAAATCGAGGATATGGAATATCAATGGGAGGTAGTACTCCTGCTGCTAGTGCAGCACTGTTAATTACACAATACTTTTATGGAGCAATTCAGTGGTAATTCTTACTGCTATTCCTCCTTAATAAGATCCATTGTGCACCATAAAATAGTAACTAGGACACAGTTTGTATTCCACATGCATCTCACATCTCTTTAGCTGCTTCTTCCATATCCATAATCTCATCATTATTACTATTACCCTCAAAAGACAGTTGACTTGCATTAATCAGACAGGCTGCCATTCCCTTGCCAGAATTTTTTTTCCTGCAGTTTTATTGTGCTTTTGGACATTTTAATTAACTTGAAAAATTAATTACAAAATCCAGCCTTAATAATGCCTGTCTCCACTCCTCAATTTCTGTAATCCATTAGCTACAATTTTAAAGGAAATGACCCATTGGCATGCAAGGTCACCAATAAATCAGGCTTTAAAAGATGATAGTATACAAGGTTTCTTAAGTAGCTAGAATGGTCTTTTCAAGTAATAAATGATGAATGGAGTAGTTTCAAACTGAAATCTCTTGCACAAACCAAAATCCTGGCACATTTTGAGAAAAAACAGCAGGTTGGTGCAATGACCTGAGACTCTTGTTCTGGCAGAGGCAGATTTTACATCAATGAAAAAGAAACTATCTGGAAAGGCAACATGGAGGAGTGGAAGTATGCCCTGAAACAACATCAAAGAACGTGTGCAAGAAAGGTGACATCGATTAAAATGCTGACTCTGTAGTCAATGAAGTACCTCTGATTTTGCCAAACCCAACTGCCTCCTCTACACAGCAGAGTAGGATTCCAGCAACTGTGCAGAGTTTGAGGACCCAGGCTAGAAGGTTCTCAGGGAGGAACATGAAATGCTTTCTCATTTTGATTCACTTACCAAACTTGTATTGAGCATTAAAAAGTCATTTTAGTACTGAGGACAAAAAAATCTCATCTTATTTTTTTATCTCATCACTACTCATTCAATTGGATGGAAAAAATCTGCCTTAGATTTTTTTTCAAAGGAGAAGAAAATTCCAAAGAGATTCAGAAAATCAGGAATTATATTCTTGCGAGGGAAATTACATCAGTACTTGGGCAATCAATACTGATGCTCCTCAGGGCTGTATGCTCTCTCCACTACTCCTTTCCCTCTATACCAATGATTGCATCTCTGGGGACCCCTTTGTCAAATTTCTGAAATTTGCAGATGACTCAACAGTCATTGGACTCATTAAAGATGGTGATGAATCTGTGTACAGATGTGAGGTTGAACAGCTGGATCTGTGATGCATTTGAAACAACTTAGAATTGAATATGCTCAAAACTGTGAAAATGACAGCAGATTGCAGGAACAATCCTCCTATTTCACCCCCTCTTACCATACTCAGCAACATGGTATCAGCAGTACAGTCCTTCAAGTTTTTGGACTCTATAAATATCCCAAGACTTGAAATGGACAGCTAATATGAGCACCATTACTAAAAAGGCACAACAGAGAATGTACTTCCTATATCAGATCAAGAAATTCAACTTGCCGTAAGAGCTGCTGATACAGTTCTATAGAGGAATCACTGAGTCTGTCCTTCATACATCTATAACTGCCTGGTTCAGTGGGGCAACCATACAGGGCAGATACAGACTCCAATGACCAGTCAAGTCTACAAGAAAGAATAACTGTAGTTAGTCTGCCCTACATGGAAGACCTGTATATTGAGAGGGTCAAGAGAAGGGCAGAGAAGATATCTGCAGAACCCTCTCATCCTAGACATAATGTGTTTGAATCTCCTCCCTCTGGATAGCACTACAGAATATTGCATATCAAAACAACCAGACATAGGGACAGTTTTTCCCTGTGTCATCATTCAGCTGAATACCCAACTCATGCTATATAAAGTAAATGACACAAAGTGAACAGAATTCTAAATTAACCCAGAATTTCTACCTCATGTGTATACATACTTATCAATAGATCGTGGTTCTAATTCTATACTTTACTATATTTCTTTTCTATGTCTGTATATTTTGGATGCATGCTTTTTGTTGAATACATCATTTTGTTTATGTTATTATTTTATTTACTGTTGTCTTGCAAGTATCCTGAGAGTTGTACCAGAGTCAAAATTCTTGTGTGTCTAAGCAAGCTTGACCAATAAAGTATATGAATCTGAATCTCTCAGTTAAGTACAAAATGGTCAAGAGGCATACATGAAGTTTCTGTTTTTCATTGTATAAGTTAACCTCTCCAGTGGTCTTCAGAGTCCCTAATTTTCCACATTTCAATTAAATGTTAAAAAAATAATATGGGAAATCTTGTCATTGTTTTGTTGTATTGTGTTTTTCCAATAGCAGTGCTATTGTTAGTCCTTAGGAGAAGAATTCCTATGCTTGAGAAATTGATGAAGAGCCCTCCTTTCCTTGGAGAATTTTGGAAAATGTTTTTACTCAATTTCTTTATCCACTTCATGGTATGTGAAAATTACCTTGGGAGATAGGGCAAAAAGAATGTTGCCCAAAGAAAGGTTAGATGACAGAGAGCATAGCATGCAACTGCATAATGGGTGGAGCAAGAGGGTCAGGAGGGACCCTCCTTAAATTTTTGGCTCAGCTGGTTGTTTCCTGATAAGGCTGACATCAATCTTGCATGTCTGAAAGTAAAATTCTCCAACTGTCATCTTTACAGCTTGAGAACTTAGGGAGGATCCCTTCTGAGTCTCTTGCTCCACTCAACTATACAGCTGCGAGCTGTGCTCTCTCTTATCTGACCATTCCCTAGGGAGCCTCGCTAGATAGCACTGGTCTCCTAATGTTATTTCCATGTATCATTACACCCACAGATTGATGAATAAATTCAAAAAAAAGTTTGAGTCCAGTTCTAACCAGATTTATTTACCAAATTATTTTCAACTAAGCCTAATCTTGATCCTCCTCATGAACCATCAGACAATCCAAAGAGAAGTAAGGAACAGTTTAAGACCCTGAAGTGGAAGAGGTTTTAAATCCTCTGCAGGCAGAGTGGCACTTATTACTTTTTGGACAATAACTAATACTTCTTGTTGGTCTGGAAATATAGATTAGACACCTTAAGCTTTTTGTTTTTTATATTTACTCTTGTGATGTTTGTGGTTATCAAGTTTTTTTTCTCCCTTTATATTGTTTTCACCTTACCATGGATGTCTTCTTTTTTTCATATCTTTTATCCTAATGAGAACCTTGAGATTACAGCAGGCTATGCTTTCATTCAATCAATCATGCAAATTAAATAAATCTGAATTTAATGGACATTCAGGTATAACACACATACTTGCCTCCTCCTCTGGGGAACAAAATAAAAAACTGATTCAACTAAAGCAAATAATACATTTGACTCAATAAATAGAGGATAAACAAACTCCTAGTTTTATTATTTTGATCATTTCACTGATTCATCAACAGATTTAATTAACTGGGTGTGAGTCTTATTGCATTCAACAGAAATTATTTCTGAGTGCTCAGATAATATAGGAATGGCCATTACATTCCCCACGGAAAAAAGAGAAACAAACAATATGGAACACTTTTCATCTCCTTCAAATAAAACATGGTTTAGGTTTTGCGAGCTATTCCTAAAAAGAAAAGAAAGACAGAAGAAAAACATTTTAAAAGTCCCAATGATTCAGTTATTCTTTAAAACATAGAAAGAAAAAAAACCACTGTTCTTTTTGCAGATACTCAACTTCTGTCCACTAAAATAACAGCCTCTCAACATTAAAAAAAACAAGAATAACTCAGATTTTCTGGTTGAAAGAAACAACAGCTGCTCTGATTCTCTTCTCATCTGAACAATTTCATCTTATTCACCTGTCCACCCCCATTGCCAAAACATCTAATTTTGTGATGAGTGGAAGAAATGGCCACTACTAGCTGAGAGTCTATATCCAGAGAAATCCCCTACACATATCACCAACATCAGGATCATTTCTGGTTTCTCTGAATTAAGTTTCAGTTTCTTAGCCTTCCTTCAGACACTACTACTATCTATTCCCCAGTTCCTAGTATCACCAGCTACTTTGGAATTGGATGGAAAGGATTGAGAGAAGGAGATAATGTATAGCTGATATGTAACTGACCATACACACATTGATGATCATCTTAACCACCTCCTTAGCTTATGTGGGGACAGAATTAAACCTAGTAAGTCATCATAGGAGAGAATATCAATATTCCCAGAATCAGTTGAGAAAGTAATATTTCAGGAAGAACTGACAATCCAAAAGCTTTGTAAAATAAAGCCCACCAAGTTCCTTTACTGGGGAGACCAAAAGGACACCTTGATTGAGAATTCAATCAAATCAAGAAGAATTCGTTCTCTCTTTCTCATTCCCGATGTAATAATATACTATACCAGGAATTATAAAGTAGTCTGTGTTCTAAAATCAGAATGAGATGGTTATAATTAAAACAATTCCATCCTAGATGTTCTGAAAAATGGAACTATGAGACTTGCTTGAGCTTGGCTCTAACATTTAATGTGGGCTTACCATGAACCAAATATTGAATGACTTTTTTTCAAAAGCTTCTGCTACTGCCCTCTTTAGTCTTAAGGAGCTGCCATCTTGCCTTTTTTTTACTATATCCTCCAGACAGGATAAATCCTGGGCTGTAGGTATTGTAGTCAGTATGGTTTTACTAAGAGTTACCCAAAACTGGGAGAACAGCAAAAATTATCTTAAGAACAATGAGGACAAACTTACAGTAAACTAGGCAGAATGCAAAATAATAATCTCCAATAGTCAATTCTGTC
>JANHZU010010744.1:168542-180112 GCA_032468055.1 Acrochordus granulatus | reverse complement strand
CACCACAATTCAAAGGCATCAATTCTTCAATGCTCAGCCTTCCTTATGGTCCAGCTCTCACAGCCATACATTACTACAATACTAAAATGATACAATGCAAATCATACATAGAAACTAAAAGAAACATTCTGGCCCATTTACTATGTTGCCATAATGTCATATTGCTATACTTCATTTTATCCATCAATATTTTCTACTTATTTTCCATTACATGCCAATTTCCTATTATATAATGAGACCAAACAACACATAGTACATTACCTGATTCAGATGACTGTGATTTTTCTATCAGAACCTCACGTATCTTCTCCACCCACAAATAAAGGATGCTTTCTCCAAGGTTCTGTCTGAAAAGCCAATTTACAAACGATATATCAAGCAGCTCTTAATAAGAACCACATGTGACAAAATCCTATGTTTTAATATCACAGAATAATATCCCCAAAGCATCTAGTAAATTGACCTTATGCAAAATTCAAATTTTGTTCTCTCTAAAACTTCTCCCAGTTAATCTCTTGTATAAAATGGCCCAAATGGTGAAAATTAATCAGCATTCACATCATTCAGCCAGAAGGTCTTTTCCAAGCTGAGTCTATTCAGGCCACTCAGTATGGATTCAATTTACTAGAAGCTTTAGAAGGCACAGTTGTGCTACACCAAACACAAAGGTTTATTACAATCTATCTTTATTACATGCAGTTATCACAAGATTAAGAAGGCTTGCAAAAGCAATTTGGGATAGGCAAAGTGCTTTGTCACAAAAATGTATGCATGTAGATTTCTGGCTCCCAAACATTATTCTCAAAGCAATTCTGATCATGCAAGAAAAGAGGACCATTATCCCTGTATAAAATCTAGGAATCTCAATTTTCTGGAAACTGATCCATTTTACTACACCTTTTGCACTGTACTGCCACCTGCTGGAATTAGGACAATTTAGATTTTTAAAAATATAAGTACTGTATATTTTTAAACCACTTGCCAGCTGGAAGGTCAGCGGCCTGGGATCCCTTAAAACCATATAGAAGTATGCATTACTTACACATAGATTTCTTCCAGATGATTTGCCAGTTCTGCATATTCCTTTTGTAGAAGCCAAGGACCACTAGAACATAATGAATATGTCAGTTTTTTTAGATAACATTTGCTAAATAATTTCCTATTTATGAATAAAAATTGCAAGTTATGTATAAGTTTAATTATTACATAAACATGTATACTTCCCAATTCATTTAGATTCTAAAATGAATTGGGGAGCATATGTGCTTATATATTAAGCTTTTAGATAGCCTAGAGTTGCAGAATAAAATAAAAACGCTCCCATTTCAACCATTTTAAGATATGTGGATTTCAATTCATAGAACTGGAGGCTGAGAAATTCTGGGAGTTGAAATCAACATACTGTATCTTAAAGTTGCTGAGGGTGAGAAATTCTGGCCTAAACTGGACTGCTTCCAGTCAGGTAGTACCACTGATACCCAAGGCTCTTTAGAAAAACACTGCTTTAGATTTTTGCAAAACAACAGTGGGGAGGGGGCAAGCTAACTATGGAAAGTATATTTCAGAGCAAGGGGGTTATGACCAAAAAACCCTGGTCTGGAGTTTCCATACACCTTCATGTCTCAAGGGGAAAAGATCTACAAGATCCCTCCTGGTCTGAATGTGTTGGGCAGACAGAATCAATCCAGATCAGATAGTACCAAAGAAAATGAAAACCCAAGTCACAAAAAATAGCCAGCACTTTGAACTGCATTTGAAAGCCTACTGGCGATTAATACACTCCCAACAAAATAGATATAATTCTGTTAAATCAATTATTCTAACACCATGTAGGTAGCTACATTCAGTGCCACACACCTTCATATTGCATTCGGGATAACCCTATGAAGTCTGAATTACAGCAATGTAAGCAAGAGATTAGGGGTGTAAGCTATTGTCACTACTATCTGCTGATCCAGAAAAGGTCAAACTGGCATATCAGCTGAAGCTGGGCAAAGCTTCTTCTTGACACACCTTCCACTATATGTATGAGCGGTGAGCTTGTGTATATTGCCTACTGATTATGTCACATGCTGAATTAACAGATGTTCTCTCCCTGCAATTTCACACATATATTAAAAGAGAAAGGCCAGTCCCCCACTCTAAACTATCCAAGGATTTGACCTTTTCTATCCTTCATTAATTCAGATTGGCCACTCAGAAAACAAAAGAAACATGCACCAAAGGCCTCCAATATCTAACACCCACAAGCAACCTCCAAGAATACCAGAGATTAAGAGGACACACCTCCACATCTAAATCTTGCCAGAGGTCATCCACTAGTGATCAATACCATTTCCAGACTGAAATGAATCCAGTTAATCTGCTTCATGAGGGACTCTCATAACTGCTGTCCCTCTCAAGAATATTCCTTGATAGTAAAGATGTGTGTACATATCTTCCCTGTGGTTGTCCACACTTTAGAATGCTTCCTCCATGAGATGTGTGAGGTACCCCATTATATTTCCTGAAAGACTGTTGATGATTTATTCATGTCTTTTTATATCAATTCTAGATGAGTGCATCTTCTCTCTTTGACTTCTTTTCCTCCTAACTCTTCAAAGAATATGGGTTTCTTTATTCATTCATTTTGTTCCTTTATGTACCACATGTTCATAACCTACAGGTTGGCTGGCAGATATTAACAATAAAGCCAGCAAATAATACAATAAAAAATAGAAGTAGCACAACATAAAACAAAAACAATTTAAGATTATTGAAAATCAAAAGTAAAACAAAATGGCATCATCAAAATAATGCATCAAACAAAAATGAAAACTACATATAAGGCACTAATATCAGCAAGTAACATCTGGCAGTAAAGCAGGCATGGCTGCTATGTAGGAAAGCTAAAAAATGAAATATGTTTAAAGATTTCTGTTACAACATAACAAACAATTATCAGGAGAGGTTTATAGTTAAGAGTTGTATATTATTAAAATGCTGTATTTCCAGAAAGCATGTACTGTACTTACTTAAGATGATAAACAGGTGGTGCTGAAGTTGGATATTCAGGAGGCAGAATCACCTGCAAGGTATTAATAGTCAATCAGTAGTAGTAATATCTTCCTTAAAAAATAGCTGAGAAAAATATTTATAAATCAATTCTGAAATATTGTAACATTATAAAAATACACAAAAAGATATAGTCTTAGACTATATGGATTTATACAATAAAGAAAGTTGAACTTGTTTTTATATAAATAGGCACAGATCTGAGTGTTCATCACCATTCTTAATATCAGCAAGATAGTACTCCAATAGCATAAAGGAGATTTAATTTTCCCCCTTCCCAATTCTCAGAGCTCTATATGCACAACTTGCAATTTTTAAAAGAAGGAATATACCCAACATTAAAACTGTTTTAGGGAAAAAAACTATAAAGAAAAATCTCAATATCCCGTACTCTGATAATGACAACTTTCAAACCAAACTATAGTCCTTATTATATCACTGCAAACCTACCTGCAAATTGAGAGTCCACTTTGGCTGTGTTGAGTGATCACTAATCTTAATGCAAAAGATTTTCTCATCTTCATTAACAGCGCACCATTCATCACCATATATAGCTGACAAAGCTTCAATTTCTTCATTCTGGCAAAAATGATGTTATATTAATTAGTTTAAATTATTTTACATTGAACCCTTTTTTTCTGTTCAGTTGTGTCCAATTCTCAGAGACTGCCTGGAAAGTCCTTGCAGTTTTCTTGGCATGGTTTTTCAGATATGGTTTGTTATTATAACTGACAGAGAATAGAAATAAATCTCTCTAAAAACTCAAATCCATACTGAGATGTTTGCAGTAGAAAAGTAAAAAGATAAAGTTCAAATATATAAGCTTTTATTATTGTTATAAAAAGCCCTAAAATAAAGATTAACTACTACAGGATCTAGTAATCTAGCATATCTATATCATACCCAGAATGAAAATATTTGATGTTATCATCAATTTCAAATTCTAGGTAAAAATACTGTAATATGCACATTTTAACAAATTCTGTTGTACATGATTTATCATGTCGTCCAAGCACAAAATATCATATTTTTCTATTTTCTAGAAGACAGTACATGCCATAATTTAAAAGGTTTCAGCAACTATAAAGCAGTTTGATTAGAAGAGCCTTCTAATCTATGAGTAGTGCATTCTTGTTAAAAAAAACTTAATTTAGCATGTCATGGAATGCAGCCAACAATTATCAAGACTGGATATGAAGTTTCCAGATTTCATACAAAGGCCTAGCCTATCTCACAGTATTGCTACTAAAACAAATCATAATTTTAATCATACCATATCATTCTTGATCCCTGCCTTCCATTCAACAAAATAAGCTAGGGGCCTTTGTTGAGAAATCCAGGATCATTAAGAAATGCTAAGACGGATGCTCTTCATAAACATTTGAAATGTAAGTCTAAAATAGCTAGTGAGATATTAGCTTCATAGTTAATTTAGCTACATGTGCACAGGTTAGATGTTTATTCCATATGTAACTATTCCTGGAGATTGCAAGTCAGCCATTAGAACTGAGCTCTAAAGATTAAAACAGACACTATAAAAAAGGAAGGGCCAATTTAAGTCATCTAATGTAACTTCCTTAATCCAAATTAAAGTTTTTCAGATAGATGGATGTCTCACTTCTGCCTGAACACATTTAATCTCCTAAATATCTGACAACTGGTATTGCTAAACTGTTTTATTCTTATTTTTTTAAGATTCAGTTGGAATCTGCCCTTAAATTTAAAGAATAAATTGAATCAATTATTTTGTATCCTTCTTTCAGATATATAAAGGGAGCTGACAGTATGAAAATACTAAAGTGATAGCTTCTGCCTTTTAGGATAGGTATCAACAGTAAAGAAATCAGCAGTCAAGGAATATACACATATCAGCACTTGAGAGACGATGAAGGCTTTGGAAAAGATACTCAGACCCTGTGATGCGTCTGTATCTATAAAATCAGAATCACACAGGAAATGGTTTTTGGCTTTGTCAGTGGAAATAAAAGTTGGACGTTGAAGAAGCAGGGTAGGAAGAGTATTGATGTTTTTGAACTTTGGTGCTGGAGAAGACTCCAGAAAATACCATGGATAGCTAAGAAAACAAACCAAAAAAGTCAACCCAGAATTCTATCTTGAAACACAAATGACCAGGCTCAAATTATGATACGTTAGACATATTATGTGAAGACTTAACCCTCTTGAGAAATCTAAAATGGTGGGAAAGGTGTAAGGAAAAAGGTCAACCAGTCACAAGGTGGATAGATTCAATTATAGCAGTGATCAATGCATCACTGGAAACCTTAAAGTGTATTAACAAAATTTGCACATCAAGAAAATCTTTCTACAGATAACAATTCTTATTGGGATCAGCAACTTCAGCACTAAGCAAAACAATTGCTAATCACATGAATGTGACTGCTTTCCAGTTAGAAAGAGACAAAACTAGTCAGTTTCACACCTTAAGCTTTTGTTTGCCTCCTAATCATTTGCTCTTTGGAATGCTAGAGTGCTAACTTACTGTCTTCTACACACCAAAAGCAATGTGATTGTGCTGCAGCCTGCGGCCTGGAGGTGCAGGTACACTCTGCAGACAGCTTACTGTCTTGAAATCCTTTGTCTCCAATCTCAACACTGTGCAAAGCTGAAAGGTGGGAGAAAAAAATCAGTAAATTTTTGTGGGCAGTGTCTTTTTTGCTTGACCCTTCTCTGCTGGTGGTGCAACTGCATTGTTTTCAATGTGTAGAAGAGCAAACAACTTACTCTGTGTCGCTTCTCATTCATCCAGGCAAAGGATTTCTGGAGGTTTGTAATTCATGGCAATTAGACTTTGTTATTACAAGAGCTTTCAGCCTTAATTCAAAGGCTTTCTTCAGTCGTGGGGAGTCAGGGGGGAGGGTTAGAGTCAATAAGATGTTAAAACTGACTTACAATTGGATTAAGGCTGAATCAAGATGGAGAGTTTGGGATGATTCAGTTTTAACATCTTATTGACTCTAACCCTCCCCCCCAACTACCCACGACTGAGAAAAGCCTTTGGATTAAGACTGAAAGCTCTTGTAACAACAAAGAAAGTTGCTGAACAAATGGTTGATAAGCAAGGACCACCTGTATGTGATCACTAAAGTCAATACCAATTTGATGGCACATCATATTTCCCTACCTCAGATTTCTCTTAAGAATAAACACAGTGTATTGTAGCAATTAAAATGTTGCATAGGAACAAGGAAATTCAATTTCTTGTTTGTCCTCAACGATGGAATTTTACAGATGACTTTGGGCCAGTCACCTATCTTAATTCAATCTATCTGTTATTGTGGGGAAATAGGCCATCTTGTGCTCATGAATTAAAGTTAAATGTTTTTTAAATCTCACATTACTTAAGTCATTAAGAAAATATTAAAAGTAGAGGACCCAGAATTGATTCTTGTGCCATCCAACTTAACACCCATCTAATCTGATGACAATCATTGATGAGCACCCTGGTTGTAATTTTTAAACCTACTATGGATCAACTATAGACCCTTTTCAGGGCACATGGTGATGTGAGCAGTTAAAATGCTGGGCTTGTTGGCTGAAAGGTTGGCAGCTCGAGTTTGAGACCCAAGAGCTGTTGCATAATGGGGTGAGCTCCCATTATCTGCCTCGCTCCTGTCAACCAAGCAGTTTGAAAGCATGCAAAAATGCAAGTAGATAATAGGCACAACCTTCAATGGGAAAGGTAAGTGTCCATGCACCTCGTTATATAGTCATGCCAGCCATAAGACCACGGAAGTGTCTTCAGACATGCTGGCTCTTTGGCTAGGAAACTGATATGAGCACTGACCCCTAGATTTGGCCACAATTGGCAAGGGAAACTTTTTATAGAACTACTAAATTATACTATCCTGGCTATATTAACTAGCTTCCTAATCGATATGAAATGTGCTACTCCACCATATCCTTTGCTGCATGTATAATATTCTCACAATTAAGAAAGTTATCCTATCAAAAAAATGAGATAGGTTAATACACAAAGATCTATTATTGGGAACAGCTGATTCATAATTGTATTTATAAGTACAAGCTGATTTCTTGTATTTGTATTGTATTTGCTTACAGATCGCTTGTTCTTTAATCTGCTCTAAGAATTTCCAGATGTCTGTGTCAGACTGGTTTGTCCTTTGCTGAATCTTTATCACCTTTAGAAGGTAAAGCCAGCATCTGTTCATCTAGTCTTGTGATTCTTCACCAGTTTTCCAGGATTTCTCACAAATAACACATTAGGGTTTAGCCACATTATCAGCTAGTTCCTTTAATACTCAACAAAGCCATTTACCTGATCCTGGATATTTAAACTTATCCAAAGGAAAGAGATATTCCCTGAACACATTTTCATCAATCTCAAATCTATTTTTTCATCCTCAGCTTCACAAATTTCCTAGTGGAACATACTGAGCTTTTGTTAGGAAAAAAAACTATCCAAATAGGAATTGAATAACTTTGCCTTTTCTTTGTTACCTGTTAGCATTCTGCCCTTTTTATTGAATAACATATACTGTACTGTTTTGATTTTTATTTTGGACTTATTTAAAGTGTTATTTATTCCTAGTACTGTTCACAAACTTCCCTTTATTCTTTCATTTTCCAGTTATCAGCTGTACAGATCTAGGCTATTTGTATCTTCTTTTGTAACTTGGCCCTCTTTTTAATTCCTGTACACATACTTTTTTTCCCCTCAGACCTTCACAATTTTATTAGTTGTCCTGGCTTCTTTCATTATTCTCTATTTTGCTCCTCATGAGAATCATTTGCCATTGTGCTTTCTTTGGGAATCATAGGCATTCCATCTCCCATTAGCTTCTTCTGAAATGCGATCCTACATGCTGTTGTTTTGAGTTTATGGAAACCTGCTTTTTTGCAATCCAAGGCACATGCTTTATATTATGTATTCAAAGAGTGGAGCAAAGGAAAAGAGAATTAGTTACCCTGACCTAACATTAATTTATATGTTGCCAAACTCAAAATGACTCTAACCATGCCCTGACCTAACGTGTCACTAGGGAAGATACAGATGAGGAAATCAATGTAACAGGAACATTTGGGGAAGAGATTGTATAATGCTGGAGTTCCTGATTTTAAGAGAAATGAAAGTTGGATGGTCAAACGCTTAACTTCAAAAAAGCAGACGCTCATAAACTCAGAACAACAATACATACAATTCCTACAAGATGTTGGGTTTTGAAGTAGTCCCACTCTCTCCCTTTTCTTGATATTTCAATCTTGCCACAGAGTTGATCAAAGGCTGGGAGGGGGTGAATAATTTTGAACATTCTTTCAAAGCGCTTCAGTTTTTCAAACACATAGACTTGTTGGAATCCAGTCTGAAAGAGCATTAAATCTACACTCAGAATGAGCTTTCTGTATATCTCTTTGGAACTTTTAACACCTTTCCAAGCCTGCTTGAACTTGTGAAATTTGTAAGATTTGACAACTGTACTCATCTCTTCTGACATGGAAGGTAAAACAGGAGAGGAGGTAAACCATTTCTCAAAACTTGCTCCTCCTTGCATCTCTCTACTAATTGGTGAAAGGCTTTCTTCTGGGCAATGACCTTCACATAGGAAGTGAGCAGTCAGAAAGTTTAACCAAATTGCTTAACGTGCTTTACACTACTGAGATCTGGATGCATATGTCAAAACAGAGGAAACAGATGCACAATAGGGATTAATAACAAGCACTGCAAATTCTGTGCTGGGATAATCTTCTGCCATCTAAAGGATGGAGGGATAACACTTTTTCCTAAAAAGAGACAATAAATTTACAACTTTATTCATTCATTACTATATATCAGTCACATTAATCAGAACTGTTTCACAGACCTTTTACTAACAAGGAGTAAGATGCCATTTACTGTGAACACCATGGTGGATGGAGGACTGTACAATGTGATTTCTTATTCTGCATTTGCTATTGGTTTTATTGATCTCATGGAATATTGTGGACCACCTGCAGCAAGTAATATATGAATATAACAAGTCACTCAGGAAAGAATTTTTACAGCAGCACAGGAAACAAACATTATACATTGGACAGGGTTTTTTTGTCCTCTCAGAATGTTTATGGAATGTATCCATGCATTCGCGGTGTCTTTCCTCCACAAACAGGACATGATCACACCACACTCACACAAAGAATTCACCAGATGAATAAAGGAACACGTTCCATGGATTACCTATATTTGATAAGTTGACCACGAACAGCAATGACACAGCTAAACAGGGCTTCCGGGTTCAAAGAGCGCACCTCCCAGCACAGGCAGCAAGCGCCTGTTGCTTCAACTCCCCGCTTAACCAACTTCCTAGCGTTATTCTTATCGTATCTGATCACTGCGTGGCCACCTGGTCGCCGGATGTTTCTCGGGTGGGAACGAATCCCCACTGACCACTCCGCGAGGGGCCTCGCAGCATCCCTCTTGGGCTAAGGCGTATTAGCATCTTCCCAGAACCAACCGCCGCGCCGGCTGGCCGAAGCCGAACCACCCAACCCCCTATCCTGTCACACGGAGCCGAGCGCTGCTCACTTGTTTCTGCACTGTTTCCGGGTCACTCGCCGCCGCCATTCCGCCGAGGAAAAGCGGGGTTCATCGTCCCACGGAACTCCAGAGATCCTCGGGACGGCACGCCGGACGAGTTGAGTCGACACTCCACGCACGCGCAGTGGTGCAATTGAAGATCCTCGTCGCCTCCCGTGTGCCCGCTTGCGGAGTCCCGGCGAACTGCGCGGAGATGTGGGCGCGTGGGAAGCTTCCTAGACCCCGTTTTGGAGTCGTCAGGCGCGGGCGGAGGCTTGTGAGAAAGGGCTGGAGTCATAAACCGAGCTCGGCTGGTTGGTGACCAAGTTGGGGTGCATAGGGTTGCGAATGTTAGCTTTTTAAGCCCCGATCGGTGTTTTTCTATCCCTGCCTGGACTTCCAGGTTTTTTATTTAAAAATCTGTGTTTTTCCACACATTACATTATATAGTATGCATTAAACAGATAAAAAATAATTTAGTTTAAGTGATTTATTGTGGGGTTTATCTGGGGTTTCCGTGCAGAGTCTGAGGAACCCCACTGGCAACCCTGGGTTCAGTTAACCGGGGATGCTGTGCGATGTGATGGGCAAAGAAGATGAATGCAACTTTGCCTGTGGAGTATGAAAGCCAGTTTGCAATTGGCCTG
This sequence comes from Acrochordus granulatus, assembly GCA_032468055.1. Taxonomy (NCBI): domain Eukaryota; kingdom Metazoa; phylum Chordata; class Lepidosauria; order Squamata; family Acrochordidae; genus Acrochordus; species Acrochordus granulatus. The sequence continues at coordinate 169,879 of JANHZU010010744.1, read as the reverse complement.
AACAAGAAGGAAATAGAATAGGAACACAAGAATTTAAAAAATACCAAAAGGAGAGGATATATTTTTCCAGAATCAGTTAGGGAAGCCTTTCTAAAAATCATGAATTTTGAACTGCAAAGAACTCTTAACTCAGACAATTTAGACTTAATAGAGCAAACTGCATGAAAAGTAATTAATCAACTGATATACCCAATTCTAAAGGTATGCTTTTTTAAATTTAAATACTAGTAACTTATTCTCAGGACAAAAATCCACTCTTTGCAGTTTACAAGCAGTAAATATATAAAATAAAAACAAACAAGGATACTTCCTACATTGCCACTTGTACTAATGTTTGAAGGAGAGCCCTTTTGGGCCACGATAGGTTCAGAATACTGTAGTTCGTAATAATGCAGACAAGGAAACTAAGTAGGTCAGCAAAGTCCTACCCATTGGACTAGCAAAATATCAAGATAGAGTACCTTACACTATTTTTAAAAATCCACTTATTTCACTGTAAGGTGGAGCAACTTTTAAAAATAGAAACAACTTTCAGCTGTGCAAGAAAATCAGAAGTAGCAAATCATGTTTCTGTGCACTGCACAAATATATAACACTGAGAAGTCACATCTCTGTACAAATGAAAGCAACTTTGCCTGATGACGTAAGGCTTAATGATATTCTTGGCAATGATAAATGGCACAGACACTTTCTCTATTGTTATATGGAGTTATATTATTATATCCATAAAGTAAGCAAATCTGATGTATATATATCATATTCTTTACCAGGAGTTGCCAGAATACAGAATCATTGACTAAAATTGTGTAGAAATTCTGTGGTCTCCTCCAAGTGATATTGATAAATATGTGGCCTCTACTGTTGAAGTATGTTGTCACAAGTTATCTTCAGGGTCAAGATGGATTTGCCTACATGAGCATTATGTTCTCCAATGTTTAAATTATGTAAATTTGTTCATTCATATACATCTGATAATATCTTAATAAATGGCCAGGGATTATTAGTGTATTTAAATATTAAAGTTGCATGTGGAATGCAGCTTCCATTATTTATCACAGGGTTCTTATAATAAAAAAACATTTTAGGTCTAGGTGGTTGGATTAGTTGAATATTTAGATATCTGAACTAATATCCAAGTATTTATCTTCGTTTGACATGAGTCAATTATTTCTTCATGGAAAGGACTTGCTAAAATTTAAGAAGTGCATAATAGATATGCCTTCATCTTCCTGACATTTCTCTTTTACATATACATACCACAATTATTTTTCTACTAATGAAGTTGCTCTTCCAAAACTTTTAAAGAGTATTTGTATTTTATTTATCAAATTTTGATA
>JANHZU010010744.1:119698-130202 GCA_032468055.1 Acrochordus granulatus | reverse complement strand
CTTGTTTCAGATGTTAGGGACAATCATTTCTACATCAAATTCCATTGAAAATGATTTTTTGGTGAATATTTTTGGGAACGTGGAACGGATTATCTGACCTTCCATTGTTTCCTATGGGAAACTGTGTTTCTCTTTACAAACATTTTGCACTAAGAGCATTCTTCCGGAACGGATTAGTCTCGTCTTGTGAGGCACCACTGTACTGTTATACTGAAGATATATATGTATGTACATATGTATATTTATAAATTTTTCTATTCTGTTCTCCTTGTAGATTGTGTAAAAACTAGCTATCTGTCATATTTTATTTGATATATTTCCTACCTACTCTGTTGTCTGAACAACTGTGAAGTTCATTAAATTGAGTGATTTTGGGGTAATTACTGTTTCAAGCAGCTGCATCCGTATTTGAATCTGGACTGCTTATTTCTGTTTAGAGTAGACAGTTGGGTACTCACTACTTCTATGCATGCTTTCTTTGGTGTCTCCTAGTTTCATTGTTTGAAATAAAAAATAAATTGGAAATATGGTAAATTGCAAAGCACCAGTTTCAAGTACAGTCTTTGTTTTCAAGGATGCTTTGCGCCCTTTATCATCTTTAGAAAATAACATGGCTGGGTGGGTGTAACCCTGAAGTTTGTTTGGAAATTCAATTAACATGTCAAAAAAAAGTAAAGACAAGGGACATCCTGGGACGCTAGTGGGGAGTAACCACATCAGTTTGCCTTGTGCTAAAATATGGTTTTCAATAAGCTATGGTCTTTTTGTCAGCTTTTTTGTGAATAGGCACACCTCCACTGAATTATTATATAATTAGCTGTATATTCTAACCACTGTATCATACTGACATCATTTGTGAATTTTTGTTCAAAAGGAAGCAATAATGGTTCCTATTGCAAACTAAATTATCTAAGTAATTACTTCATGCTTCATTGATGTTCACAATGGGTGGTTTATTGGTTTCTGCTGTGACAGAATGAGGACAGAAATTAAGAGTGGAATAGGTAAGATTATTTTTTTCCTTCCTCTTCTTCGATTCCTGTAGATTACATCACTTTCTGTGGGAATCTGCACCTTACACCAGATGAAATGGCTGCTTTTCTCTTCAATATCACTTCAAAGGAAGAATTGGAAATAGGGAAAAGTGCATACTGAAGTTCAACCATTGAATGAAGTTTAGGCTGTGTTGGAAAACAGTACTTAATATATAAAGCTGGTTTGTTCACATTTGGGCCACAGTAGTAAAGGGGTTGTGGAGTGAGTTGTATAAGAAGGCAAGCTATTCTGTTTAGAAGGCAAAACAGTTAGCCTTCTAAAGGACTGCAAACAGCGATTATGATAAAAATCAGAGTGAAAAGATTGGTCCTGATTGGTCTGAGTATGGAGCAAAATGAATTGGGAACAATACAAGAAATCACTTTTGATGTTTATCATCTTAAACCAGGATTTGTTATTAAAGTTTGTTGAGAAAGCCAACTTGTTCAACAAACAAACGGTTTCAACAGCTTCCTATCCATTTGTTCTACTAGTATTCAAACATCCCAAAGCTGGAAACAGTTTGGCCTGTGTATAAGTTAGAATTTGAGAAGATGGTCTTTTATTTGTGTATGTGGCTGATGATCATGTTAGGTAGCCTGTATGATTTCTTTAAATGAGATTTGTATATGCATTTGTGGGATGAAGTCTATATATTTGGTTTGGTTTTTTGTGTTGGGTGGGTTTAGTGGGTCTTTTTTGAATCAGTTTTTGTGTGTGTGCCCATCTGAGTATATGTATGTACAGTCAGGTTTGTATATATTGGGACAGTGATACTTTTTTTGGCACTTGGCCTTTGTATACCACCATACCAAATTTGAAATGAAACACTCAAGATGTGAATGAAGACTTTCAGCTTTAATTCAAAGGGTTTGATAAAAGTATGGCATTAATGGTAGAATTACAGCCATTTTAATAAACTCACCCTAAAGCTTACTTCACATATGAAGGATTTATTTTGCTGTGCTTTTTTCATTGCCTGGGTGATTGATATAATCTTGGAGCTATGAGCTACCAAGAGAGTTTGCATGTTCTACTTTTCTGTACGTATGTAATATTGAAAGTACGTGGTTGAAGAAGCTAAGAATGCCAGGATATCTGCAAAACTAAAATTGTGATTAACATGACAGCTAATACTCTGCATCTAAATCCAACCTGAGGAACAAAACTAATACTTTTCATTTAATGGGAAACATCAACTTCAATATTTCCAAAAAGAAATTTTCATTTAAAATTCCTAATTTTGATCCAGATCAGAAACTTGCCTCTTTGGCACATCTTTACACTAAGAGAAAGTTTATTCTCTGAGTAGTAACTACCCTTGAGACCTGAAGAACATGGTTCAAATTGAACAACATGAAGATTTGTAAAGTTTATGGAAAAAAAGAAAAACTGCGCAATGGCCACAAATTCTGACAATTGAAGAAGAAAAATGAAAGGATGAAATGGAATATCCTGAAAAAAATAACCAGGTACCCAACTTGTTTGAAAACACAATATTGCAACATTTTGTAGTAGGTTCTGTTCAGTAATAATGAGAAAACAATTCTGTTTCATATATTAAAGAGCCTTTCAAACCAGAGTATTTGTGGTATCAGTCCCTTTTTCTGGAGCATTCAGGATCCCTTTTGACTTCCAAAGGCTGATGATATGGTTCATTGCCATTTTGAGGCAGAAACCACATGAGAATGTTAGTGTAAGCCATGAAGTGACCTTAAAGTAGTTTCAGAAAATAAGTATATTTCTGGACTTGCCCCAAAGCTAGAAAATAAAAAATTATCCCCAGCCATTTGTAGGATTACAGCCCCACTCCTACTAATCACAGTCTGTGGCTCTTCAGCTCCTTCCAAATATTAAATGTGGCCTTTTACCTTTGAGAGGTGTAAGGCCCATTTTTACAGTATGGGAATAATATTCATTTATAAAGAGGCAGAGATTTACCTAAAAACAGATCTTGAATTTCTGAATTATACACTGCTGTTAATTTTTTTACGTTATTTTACTTTTTTTCTTTTATTGGATCTCCTATCAAGAGCCTCATAGTTTAGTTCTGTGGCCATTGTGCTCCAAACCAACTTAAATTAGGGCTTTTTGCTCAGTTCTCATGAGCACTGACAATTAAATGTTCACTTGCTTTGTTTACATTCCACCTTTTTGTTCAAATTGATCAGCTTAATTTAGTATATTACTTAGTTTTTCAAAACATTCTAGCCAGTTCGAAATATTTTTATTACAATTCTTTATTAAGGGCTTGAAAACAATTATGGAGAAACTGCCATAAATCTTTGGAATAATTCAGTTTAAAGCACTTCAAGCCTTAATTTTAAATGGAATTTCCCTTTGCTCAGTTGTGGTACTAAAAAGTAATATATGTCCTTTATTGCAAAAATAAATATATAGTTTTGTGGCAATTGTTTTCTTTAAACTATTCATGACGAAATGTATTTCTTGAAACTAAAATCATAATCTTACATAATATTTCTTCATTTTCTGAAACCCATCTTAAATAGACATGTGATTTTCTATGCTGGCAAATTAGATCAAAATTTGTTTTGGTATTTGGCATGAGCAAAAAAGTAATACAATAATATAATAAAAAGATGTTTATTTGCTAAAATTTATAAATAATTATTTTAGTATCTTGCTTCTCTCATCAATGTCTTCTCATGCATTCTAATAGTGAAGTGAAAGGAAAAAAATTGAACTGTAAGGTTCTTTCCTACACTTGATACTGATAGGAACATAAAAAACCTGATCCTAGAAGTAAGATAATTATTGCTGATCCAAAGTTTGAAATAAAGGCAAGGAATTGTCTTTCTGATTACCTTCACACAGCTTATTTCTGAAATGGAGAACATTTCTCTCACTTGTGAATTTTCTTTCAGATATCGTGGATCAAGGAGTTGTCCTATAAAGGGGACTTTCTGTTTCTCTTCAAGGAGATCAAAATGTTTTCTGGATGCAGGTCTATCCTGTGAAAGGACCACTGCTTTTTTCACAGATACAGTATTCATAGCTTAGCTAACTGACTCTTTCAAGGTAGAACCTCTAAATAGGGAAGACATTTTCCTAAGAAGAAATTACACAGTTTAAATCTGGGTTTTCTGACTTCTATCCACACAGCCTGCACCTGTTGATGTTTTTCAAGGGCTAAAAATTCCAAGAGTTTTTTCAGTATCTGTCAAGTTCTTTGAACAAAGTCTGACTGGATAATACAGATATAACAAGGCACTGCCTTGTACACATAGTTAATATGGTATATACTATGAAAAACATTTTTTCTCATTTGTATGCTAATGCCTAAGAACTCATGATAAAATTTTACAAAAAAAACAATTTATATATTTTTGTGCAGTTTTAAAAATGACCATTCACTGATCAATTCTGTCCTCACTTTTGGAATGATGTTCTTTCTTTTTTCACTCTAATGTAGTCTAACAGCTTTGCTCATCAGAGGTTGCAGGAACTAACTATTCTTCCTACATTTTCCACCACATTTGTTTTTTCTTTCTGGCAGCTTGGCTTCTACACTACCTCATAAATAAATAAATTATGCAAGACATGACATCATGAAAATTTGAACTTGCATCATATGCAGTGAAGCAGGCAGGCAGGAAATTAACGAGTTAAGAATGGTTTGAGAATGAGCAATGCTCATCTAGGATACAGTTGACAATGTAAGCTATTGTTTGTTGTGATTGGTCATTATATAAAACCGCTGATGTTAGTAGTTTGGTAATGAAACACCTGCAATAAAACAAGCTCAGAGAACACCCAGAACTCAATAGTTCAATGCTGAGCTACAAATATTCTCTTCTATTGGAAATATAAATAGGATGATTTTAACTGGAGAAAAACCAGCCACTTTAAGGAAGGATGATGTTTGCTGAGGATTGGGGCTGAAGTACTGAATTTATTTTTGTATTTTATTTATGTGCCTTAAGGGGGAACTCTTGGGATTTAGTTTTTGTACAAACGTTAGAAGTGGTCAGTGGGGTTAAGGAGGTTTTCTGTAGCTCGTGAAGCCCTTAAGAGTCAAGAAAGCAGTGGAAAGAAAAAAGGTTACAATTTTTCTGAAGCTTTCCTTGACCTCTGCTTAGAAGGCTAGAAAAATATCACTGGAAGTTTTGGCAAGATAATGAAAATTTGGGGACCAGAGCATCACAGTTCTGTTATAAATAATCTTAAGATATAGAAAATGTTCTCTTCCTCTTCCTCCTAACTTACTTGGGCTGGGAGATTAGACCATTTGCAGGCCATTCTGGGATTTAAAAAGTGTTGTGTAAAAAATGTACATTCCAAGATTTAGAGAAGATGCAACTTAGGATTTTGTTTAAATAGTTTTATAGGTCTCTGTTATGGCTGGGACTGAAAATTGCTTGACTACTCTGCCAGAATAAAAGTACGTTTCTTCTGTGATATCCCGAAGTATAAAATATCAGTTAAATTATATGGAGATAATTTATTTATGTGTTTTTAATGAGTATCACAGTTCATTAGGTCAAATGGTTAAAAGAACAAATTATCCTTTGAATTGGAGGCATTTCTTCAAACACAATAATAAGACTATACATGTTCCTCAAGATTCTCTTCTCTTAATGTATTCAGCATGTTTGCCTTATTGAATATTGCTTTTTTATTTATTTTTCTTGACATCCAGTGTTTATTCCTCAGCAAGGGGTTGGACTAGAAGACCAAAGTCCCTTCCAACCATATGATTCTGTGATTTTGGTAATTTAATGTATTTGGAGATTAGTTCTGCAAATGTAATTTTGTTTTCTCAATTTATCATAAGGGTATATAGCCAAGTTCTTCTCAATTTTAATTTAACTTGGAATGTTAATTTTATACTTGGAATGAATGAAGGATTTGAACATAGGATTGCACAGCCATATCCCTGTTTAAAATCTTTATTTTTAAGGATTATTTACTAGGTTTGTCATTTTTTTAAGTGCTAATGATAAAAAAAATCTGTGTTCCTTTATTTGCAAAAAGTTGAGGGAATTTGGGCTCACTCAATATAGACATGTAAAAAAGAAACTTTTCTGAAGAAAATCTAGTAACATAAAGAACTATTATGCCCTGCACAATATGCGTGTTCATTTTTTCTGTCCATTATGGGTTCCAGTGAAATGTTTTCCAGGCTTCTCTGCTTCAAGTTATAACTGGGAAAGGTCACAGTTATCTTGCAGGGGCATGACAAGTTATGCTGTGAAACTCATTTATATTCTGGAGTGACTCTTGCATGAAACAATTGAACAGTGACTAGGAGTGTCCTTGTTTTTGTACAAAATTAGTTTTGTAGTTTTTATTAGCTATATACATGAAAAAACTAGGTATGTATAGTCTTCAAAAAATGGGGAGGCAGGGATGGCTATCCAGAATTATTCTTGATCTCCTAGCAGTGAATGTTCCCAAGCTAGTTTTTCTGAGAATATTCAGTTCATATTATTTTATTGGCTGTTAATAATTTGGACAGCTGACTAAACACCACTGAACTGAGTTAGATGAATGAAAGGATTTGATTGCAGAGAATTTAACAAAATTTCCTAACCCTACTCTTTAATGGGCGCTTTTCTTTTTCTGAAATGCCCCATAAAGCTTTACACACCATGTCAATGGTTGAATTCCAAAACTGGGTAGGATGAGGATCTGTTTCAGTAGTTTGGCAAAGCTTGGGGGTTTTAAAACGTCTAGTTTAAGCCCTTAATAGCCTACCCCAAGATCCAAAATGGGCAGGGAAAATCAAAAGGTTGTTTAACCACTTTCTCACCTATTCTGGCAAGACTCCAACAGTACAAAACAGATGTTGGCCTCTATAATAACATTTTAGAATAAGTTTTTATATGTAAACAACCTGGCCTCTTAGGAACTGAATGGGATAGAAATCTTTGTAAACAAACTAAATCTGAGCAATTTCCTAATGTGTAAACCAGACTCCAGAGTTCTTGCTCGAATAAGAAACAGAATTCTGGGAGTTGATACACACATGAGGAATGTTAAAGAGTCTTGGTACTCCCATTTTTAATAAGGCTCACATCAAATCAGTTATTTGCACTTGCCTCAAAATTAAAGGTGCATTTTTGCTTCACTTACAACAGTTGAACATTTTACAAAAGGATGTATAGCTGTTAGGAAACTATTTAGATTTGGAGAATCTATTTCTTATGTGATAATAGTTGTTGAACAGAAGCAGTTGTTAGTTTAAATAATATAAAATCTGTGTAATTAATCTGGAAGCATATTATTCAAGTCTAAATAGCTTTCTTGCCTCCACTTCAATCTAGGACAAGCTTGCCTTCTCCAATGTTTTCAAGAAATGACTTCAGTATTTGGAGCATATTGCGAAAGTGCATTGGAATGGTAGGTAAATGTAGCTTTTAACAGCCATATTTTAATTGTGAATTTTTACAAGGGAAATACTTTGTGAAATACAGTATATTTGTGTTGATCCTTTGGTATAGAGTGGGGAAAATGTCACAATCAAGGAAACTTTCTACAATTTTAGGCCATAGACACTAATCTTTCTATGTTTACAAAACAACACTTTAGAAGAAATGCAATGTTGAATCACATTCATAGAAAGGATGATGATGATTCCCAATCCTAATATTTTTTCTTTCATTGAGTTTCTTCCAACTTGCTGGGGATGGTGTCATCATTTGTATTTATTAATAAGCTTAAATATTAACTTAGAACAAAAAGTAACTCATTTAATCTGTGCATTTCCCCAAATTAAAGAATATCACAAAAACTTGCATGGAAATGCTACAGTGATAATGTTTGATAATTACATATTATCCACCAATCCTATTCTCTTCCAAATTACTATTAATGGGTAAGAGTTGGATAGAATGCCTTTTTTCTTCTTGTGTCTCACAGAGTTTAGAGGTGGATCTTTAGTCTGGATTAAATAACTGTTGTAAAGATTAAAGTGCATGAAACTCTTTAAGCTCTTAAAACATACTTAGGAAACTTGTTGAACATAAACAGATGTCTAGAGCAAGAGGAAGGGACCTTGCAGATCATGCTAAACTACAATTCCAACCAATGCAACTAGCGGTAATATGTTTTGCAGGTCATTGTTCATTAATATTTTCATGGCCAAGGTTTTCTACTAGCTTAAAATAATGTAAAAGGATACCTTTTTACTAGAACCAGCTAGTATGTAAATATTCACATTTACCTGGCATATACATAGATATGTTTTATTTATCTTGTTTTAGAAATCAACAGAAGGCCCACCCACATATTTTTGTATAGAAGTCTCTCCAGAATTCTTGCCATTTTCTTGTCCCATCCTTATCAACCATAAGCCCCATACATGACACTCTAGCAAGGTTCAGCACAACACTAGGAGATATGCTGAATACCGTGATCCATTGGTACACCATTGGGACCTGTTATGCTGTTGGATTTTCAGTTTGAATGTAGAAATAAAATTATTTTCTTGTTTATATTAATAAAGGTAAAAGGTAAAGGTTTCCCCTGTCAGTTGTGATTGACTCTAAGGGGCAGTGCTCATCTCCAATTCACAGCCAAGGAAGTCAGCATTTGTCCAAAGATGCTTCTGTGGTCATGACTATATGCCATGGCACAAGGAATGCTGTTACCTTTCCCGCTGAAGGTCGTGCCTATATATCTACTTGCATTTTTTTAGATTTTTTATTAATTTTTAACAACACAAAACAAAAGAATAACAAAATACAACATAAAATACATAACACATAACAACACCTAAGAACAAATAAAACAATACAATATAATGTAGCATGAAAAATGGGGGGAAGAAGGAGAAGGAAAAAAGGGGGGAACTTGCACTCATATAACATTCCCAACCTAACTCTGTATGGATATCATTCCACAACACACGTTCCCCTCTTACATTACAGTAAAAATTTTCTACTTGCATTTTTATATGCTTTTGAACTGCTAGATTGGAAGAGCTGGAGCAAGTAATGGGAGCACTCATCCTATTACACGGCAGTGCTTGGGTCTCAAACTTGAGCCACTGGCATTCTAGCCATCAAGTCCAGCATCTTAACCACTCAGCTACGGATATATTTATATTAATACAGTGTATTATTTAAAAATAATGCTTGAAAGACACTACATATAGGAGATTTCTATTTGTTGACTTATAAAATTTTTAGTGTATTGTTTTCAGTCCACTTGAACTTAGTAAAACTAATTGGCAATATATAGAGATTTAAGAGGAAAAACTGTTCAGAAAATTGGTATGTCCATTCGGCATAAAGTAGCCTTTTCCTTCAAAGATGGGAGGTTGCAATCAGTTATATACTTTCTCCCATTTTTCATTTGCTTCAGGCAAGATCACTGAGGGATTATTGCACAGACATGTAGACACTGCCACAAGTTGTTAGATGCTCTTAAATATTCTACATATACAGTTCTAGCAGAATGGTTAGGATTTTTGAAAATATATATAGTGCTTATTAATTAATGAAGTCATCTGGTTAATACTGATATTGCATATTGAAGAGCTCTGAATATTTTCTCAAGTAGAGTTAAAGCAGAGCCTAATAAGGGCTTGATGTTTCCATTCTCATGTAACTTTGGTTTTACAGTACAGTGGAACTTTGGATTGCAAGTAACACAGTTAACGAGTGTTCCGCAAGACGAGCAAAATTTTTTAATAAAAGTTAATTTGGTTAACAAGTGAAAACTTGCAAGATGAGCTTTGCGCAATAAGCTCATGAGGGAAATCTCACAACTGAGCTGATGGTTCTTCTCTCTCGCTGCGTAAAAAGTGTAAATTAAGTGAAAATCATTCAAGAGAAAGAACTCCCAAAATTCAGATTCCAGATTCTCCTTCCAAGCAATAACCCGTCCCCTCCTCCCTTTCATCTCTCTCATGCCAGCCAGGACTCTTCTCAAAGTGTATGAAGATTGACCTTGTGTCTTCCCTATCACTCACACACACATACAGAGCTCTCTTTACATGGCACCATCCAGCCCGTCCCCCTCCTGTCCATCTCTTCTCCCCCATCTCATAGCAAAGAGGCAGGTTATGATAAACATTTCCAAACTACCCAAGACCCCCTGGACAAGCATTGCTGAGGGAAAAGGCCATTTTGCCTTCAAGTGGCGGTGGTAGCAAATCCTCCCGACAGGGGCCACCCAGCCAGTGCCAGCCAAGTAGCAGCTGATGGCCAGAATCTGCCTCAGAGCAGATCCATAGCAATAAAATTAGACCTAAATAAGCCACCCTTCCCAGGTAAGGCCAGATGAACCTCCTAAGAACTGTACAGAAACAAGAGAAGACAGACTAGGTGAAAATCCTCTTCCATAAACCGAGGGACCATCAAGAAACATCACCCAAATTGAACCGCAGTTGTTATTCTCTGCCCGGACTTTTGGGGACCCCTGCCTCAAAATCTTCTAGCAAAATTTAAAGTGCTGGTTAATTTGTTTTATTTTTACTTTATATTGTGTATTAATCATTGTT
>JANHZU010010744.1:77530-89788 GCA_032468055.1 Acrochordus granulatus | reverse complement strand
TCTACCTCAAATTCTGTTGAAAATGATTTTTGGTGAATATTTTTGGGGGTGTGGAACGGATTATCTGACTTTCCGTTGTTTCCTATGGGAAACTGCGTTTCGCTTTGCGAGCATTTCATGCTAAGAGCGTTCTTCCGGAATGGATTAATCTCGTCTTGTGAGGCACCACTGAATAATAAAAACAATTAAAAACAGTTAAAAATCTTTAAAACAAACCAGTCAGACCAAGTGGGGAGCTAAAAAATATACATAGGGGGCGGTGAATATAACCACCAACTATCTCCAAGATGATGTCCCCCCATTGGAGCCCCACACCAGCTGGCACAGCCAGGTCTTAAGGCTCTTCTGGAAGGTTGTAAGGGTGGGTGTAGACCTTACTTCTGGGGGCAGAAGCCACAGCAGAAAAGGCTCTTCTTATCCTGTCAGCTGAAATTCCTTGGCTAAAGGGATCCAGAGGAGGTCTCTTCCTCTAGATCTGGTACAGCGGGACATCCCCATTGGTGTGAGATGGTTCCTCAGATAACCTGGTCTGATGCCATGAAGGGCTTGGGACCAGGTTAACTATTATGGGAATTCATCTTCTCCCAGAGATTAGGAGTTGATTGCGTGGAAATTACTTCTGAGGTTTCTTTTGTTCTGTGCTTGCCTGCCATTTTACAATTCAGCTTTTGTATTTACTGTATATATTTGGGTTTGTTGTTATTATTATTACGTGTTTACATTGTACATTGCCTAGACTCACTGTCTGAGTTTACAGCCTTGAAATTATGGAGTCCCATTTCAGTCAGTTCATCACCCTTCTGACGATGACCTTTGGCAGAGCCAGGATGAGAGTGGTATAGCCATCCTAGCAGTTCTTGGGCTCTCATCAGCTTTTGTTATTGTTGACCACATTATCCACTCAATCTAAATATAGTTATTCTCTATTTGGGACAACAATATTTAGAGATCTCTAGAGGCCACACTTCTAGAGAAGGAAATGGCAACCCACTCCAGTATCCTTCCCAAGAAAACCTTATGGACAGTAACAAAAGACTAAAAGATAGGATGCCAGAAGATAAGCCCCTAAGATCAGAAGGAATTAGAAATAGTTCCAGAAAGAGTGAAATGGCTGGCCCACATCTGAAAGTATGTCTGGAGGTGAAAGAAAAAGCTGATGCTGTAAAGACAATATTGCATAGGAACCTGGAATATAAAATCTATGAATCAAGGAAAGATAGATATGGTCAAACATAGAATGGCAAGATTGAATATGGACATCTTGGAACCAGTGAACAAAAATGGACAGGAATGGGTGAATTTAATTCAGATGACCACTATATCTAATACTGTGGACAAGAATCCCTTAGAAGAAATGGAGTAGCCATCATAGTCAATAAAAGAATGAGAAATCAGTACTGGGGTGCAATTTCCAAAATGAGAGAATGATCTAAATTCGAATCCAACGCAAACCATTCAATATCACAGTAATCCAAGTCTATTCCCCAACCACTGATCCCAAAGAGGCTGACGTTGACAGGTTTTATGAAGGTCTAAAAGATGTCATTTTCATCTTAGGGGACTGTAATGATAACTTAGGAAGTCAAAAGATGACCAGAATAACAAGCAAGTTGGGCCTTGAAGTACAAAATGAAGCAGGGCAAAAGCTTGCAGAATTTTGTTAGAATGGTAATAACAGTACATTTTTCCAACAACCCAAGAAGCAACTTTGCACGTGTACATCACCAAATGGTCAATAACAAAATCATTGATTATGTTTTTTGCAGCCAAAGATGGAGAAGCTCTATACAGTCAGTAAAAAGAAGACCTAGAGCTGACTTTGGCTCAGATCATGGGTTCTTAGGTTCTTATTGTGAAACCTAAGCATCCAGTGCAATCGCTTCCTGGCAAATAGAAGGGGAAGAAATGAAAGCAGTGACAGATCTTGCCTTCTTGGGCTCCAAGATCACTGCAGACAGTGACTACAGCCATGAAATTAAAAGGCGCTTGCTGCTTGGGAGGAAAGCTATGACAAATCTAGAGAGTATATTAAACAGCAAATACATCACTTTGCTGACAAAGGTCTATATAATTAAAGCTATGGTTTTCCCAGCAGTAATGTGTGGCTGTGAGAGTTGGACCATGGTGCTGGCGCCGAAGAATTGATGCCTTTGAACCATGGTGCTAGAAAAGATTCAAGAGTCCCTTGGACTGCAAGGAGTTCAAACCAGTTAATCCTAAAGGAAATCAACCATGATTGTTCACTGGAAGGACAGATATTGCAGCTGAAGCTCAAATACTTTTGCTAATGCAAGGAGAGGACTCATTGGAAAACAACATGATGCTGGGAAAGACTGAAGGCAAAAAGAGAAGGGGACACCAGAGGATGACATGGTTAGACAGCACTGTAGACACAATGGGCATAGGTTTGGGCAGACTCCAGGAGGCAATGCAAGACAGGTACAATCCATGGAGCCATGAAGAGTCAGACACGACTGTGCAACTGAACAAAGAAAAAAAACACCAAAATCAATAGGAAGTTTGTCGTGATTGATCCATTTCAATGGGTCAGCTTATAAACCAGGTTCACACATCTGACTGTCATGTTTTCTTTAACTAGGCTTTAAGCTTAAAATGAACAGGTTCCCATGGTCCTTAAACCATCAGTGATGATTATAGATTGTATCATGCTAAGACAGAAACATCTATTATTTAACATGTTATGTAATCCAGTTTAAGTATCACTAAGTCTTAGCCCAATTATAAATACTTACTTACAGCAAAGATAAATATCTTATATATAAGATTCTGGACTGGGAAACCATGCCTACAATTTCATAGTTCTCAGGTGTGTGTATATATATATGTGTTTTAAATAGCCTTTTCCAACTGGCTGCCCTCCAAATGTTCTGGACTTCAGCTTCCATAATTGTCAACTATTGAATCAGCAGAGGATTTAGGATATTACAGTTCAATGTATTTGAAAAGCATCAAATTGGAAAAGATGATCTTATAATATGACCAGGTATAGCAAGATAAAAGGAGAAGGCATCCTAGATCAACTAAACTTGAGGGACCTCTGGTGGTAACAGAGAGGGTTTTTTTTAAGAGGGAAAAAGGCAAAGGAGAACCAAGCAGCACACAGTTACAGCAGAGTATGAAGAGTAAGCCATCAAAGAACTATTAAACATTTTTTATTTCAGCTACTGCAGATTATACTGTAAAAATATTCAGGAGTTTCTATCAGAAATAGAGTAAAAGACAAATTCAAGATCACATATTTTGTTTTTGCATGGCACAATAGACTACAAACTAGCCTAACCTGTCCTACAATCAAGCTATTTCTGGTTAATTTATTTTAGTATGTGCAAATCCAGAAAATTAGAATGAGTAAACCATGACTAAAAGTTGTGAGTAAGCAAACTATGTTAATAGAGCTATCTTGTGTCATAAATGAGCCAAATATATTTTTATTTTATTTATTTAAATTTATTTTTATTTTAGTTGTGGGAATCTAGTATCTCTCACTGTTACTGAAGTCGGGAAGAGAGAATAAGCGTAGAGCACAGGGCTGAGAAGTAAAATGAGAAATATGCAAAGATACATGCCTTTGCTTTCACCAAATATGCTGACTCTTTAAAAACTATAACATTGCTATATCTAAGATGCAGAACAATGGAACACCAGTGATGTAAACAAACTGATGTCTTCACCAATGCCAAGCTACATGATTGTGTCTCATACAACATGAATAACTCTCTTTCCCTCTCCCTTTGCTTCTTATACACACACAATCACACCAGTCTTCCAGAAAGCCAAGCACTTCACAGAGCAATATTAAGGCTGCTGAGATTTTATCACTGTCCATCAATCTTATCCAGGTTGAAGCTAGAAATACTTTATTAAATGCAGGCACCTATCTAACCCTAACTGCTGAAATCTTTTAATTCTGAAATGAATTACATCCCTAGTTAAACCATGTACAAAAAGTTAAAGGAAGAAAAATACTTGCCAATCAGGTTCACACATAACATAAACTGCAATTTGTGTTAATCCCAGTCTGTTAAACATAATGCTTTTTTCACTATGCATGAACAGAAGCCATAATTTACAAATGATTGTGGTTAAAGCATTTTTATTTTAGATGAATGCCTCTGGGGCCTATATGGAATCCAAGGGCATTTTTGGCAGTGAAGATTTGGCAGCTGACTACCTACTTTACAGCATGCCAGATACTCATTTAATCTTAAAGTTAAAAAAACATTTTTCAGAAAACATGGGATCCCTAAAAGGCAGCCTCAGAGTTGCTGCAGTCAAAATGAAAAATTCAGAACAGCTAGGGGCTTTCAAAAACTGCTTGGACAGGAAACTTAAAAGAATCACGAGATACTAGATTTGCAGAGTGCCTAGTGAAGCCAACAAGTTTGACTCCTTGTTCAGTGATGGAATCCAGATGAAAACACGCTATCATCCTTTTCTTGCTTTAAATAATCTAGCTCCATAGAACCCAGTCAGGTAGCTTTGGATTGATTAGGAACATGCTAATACATAAACTTTTCCCACTGTGATACAGTACAATCTCAGCTCTAGATGCTTGAAATATTTCCTTTTACTTAATCAATCCTCTCAATAAATAAATGTGTCCAGGGCCTAGAACTTTCCTGGATTGGACTAAAATTATCTTCTCTGCTTGCCCAATCTGTCTCTCATCTCTTGTTTCAGTGAACAAAAGTATGAAGCAGTAGGCTTTGGAAAACATGAACATCTATAGAAATAAGAACTTTGTGCTATTATAACCTAGTCATTTTTAAAAAATCAGATTTTTTTGCTATATTTAATTCACACAAATAGAAGTCACCTTTGGTTTTTCAGATTTATAATCTAAACCTGGACAGACAGACGGACGGATGGAGGTATGCACGGATGGATAATATCCACCCATACATATAGCAAAAAGGCCATGTGCTCTTTCAGAAAATGTTCTATATTTCTGTCTTCTCTCTCTTACACACACACAATCTGCATCCAACCACACAACACACCCTACTCATCTACACAACCTTAAAATACTTATTTAATTTAATCTAATTTACATATTTATATACCACTGATCTCTAGCGACTCTTGGCAGCTCACAATCAATTAGCAGTTACATTATACAATTATCCTCCGCCACCAACTAGCCACTCCCAGAACTTCCTGTTGGTCTGGGGCTTTCTGCTGCTCCAGCCATCATCACACATCCAGAGCTTAACAGACAGGTTTGAAGTGTTCCATGAATAAATCAGCTGGCTTGGACAGGCCTGTGCCTGAACCAAAAGATATGTGTTACAGGTATTTCCATCCAAGCATGGATCAAACAACGTAACATTCACCCATAGAGAGACAAGTGATTTGCAGGTAAAGCCAAGGACATTGGTGGCTACAAGGAGGAAGGAAAGGAAAAGTACTATGAAAACCACAAAGAACAGCAGGTAAAAATGGATGTTGTGTCCTGGAGCATCAGTGGTCGCACAGTCTGATTGAAGAGGAAAGAAAGGTCCTAGGAAGATCGAGGGAGAACCCACATGTGCCACAATGAACAGAAAGCAGGAGAGAAAGGAAGATGGGATGACACTCACAAACCTTGCTGTCTCACATACTTGAATTTTGTTTTGTCCAAACTCTGAGTCAAATGAAGTTTCCAAGTCTTGGCTTAGTTGAATCATGCTTGATCTAAAATGATCTCACAAATCTCCAGAACTTGAACAAAATTCTCTCATTTTGTATACAGCCTGAAACCTTGGACATATACATTCATATGCAGATATACTGGTCAAACAAAATGCAAAAACACAGTGACTTTTCACACACACACTTATAATTCTCATCCTACATTCCTATATCTGAAATAATTCCTTTTCTTTGCATTGCAAAAACCGATCAAATTTCCTTCAAGTTGTCTTCAAGTTCCGGTGACTTTGTGGACATAGCTATGCATTTATCTTAGCAACAGAATGGAAGTGGTTTGTCATTGCCTCTTTCCAGGCTATCTTTTCTGGCCAATGTACAAGTCTATTATTCCCTGAGTTATCACCAATCAAACAGTAAACCACTCCTATTTCTGAGGCCATAAGATCAACTAGAAGGGGAGGAAACCTTTCCAAGAAGTCAAGAGAAGTTTTTTTTCAATCCTAATTTTTCAATCCTAATTGGAGAAGTAGAAGCAGTATTTTTCAGACTTGGCAACTTTAAAATGTGTGAACAATTTCCAAAATTTCCCAGCGTGCATGAATCCCCCAGACAGCACTCAGCCACCATTCAGTTCAACTCTTTCCTCAATTATTTGTCTCTTTCTAGAGGAAATATATAAACATATGGGGGGATTTTCATTGTAAAAACATTAAGAAAGAAAAACGTAAAAAAACCCACCCTTCTCTTCCACTTTCAATCATAGCCTCAACAAGTACATTTATATTTTCTTTAAAATCTGCCCTCAAAACAAAAAAGTAATATTAAATAAGGTGTAGTCCTGGCAAAAATCCATGGAGAATCAAAAAAATCATTGCTTAGTGTTAATCTCATACCTCTTATCACATGAAATTCTCTCACCAGTTCTTTGATATCCATATTAGGATGTTCTGGAAAGAAAAGTTGGAGAAAAGCAATCAATTTATGGACCAAAATCTCTGCTTGTTCAAAATTACATGAGAAACACATTTCACATCAGTGCTAATATGAGGACACCACGAGTTTGAATGATCATTGCTTTGCTTATATTGGCTAATATTTAACCTTTTAAAACAAAAAAGCAAACCTTCTCGAAAAACTATCAGTTCTCTGAAATACTCAGCAGCAAACTCAGTGATGTTGGAGGGACTGGCTTTGAGAACTGCTCTGCTCACTCCTTCCAGTAGAGTCTTGAGGCCATATGGGACCACCATTCTGGGTTTTGCGGTATGCATTGTTGCCAGTTGAACATAAAACTGCAAACTCACAACTAGAAGAAAAGAAATGGGATGAAAAATTATTGTGGTCTCCTAATTGTATTTCAGCGTTTCCCAAGCCAGTAGCATCAGATGTGTTGGATTTCAACTGCTATAATCTTACAGTAGGCATTGCTAGCGTTGATTGTAAGATTACAAGACCTGAAGGTCCAACATATTTGGAAGGCACCAGATCAGAAAACACTGATCTAGCCTTATAGTATGTGTGAATGTACCTATATAGAACTTGTGTATCTATCCTTCGAGCATTTATTAATCAAATCTAATCAAACTGACTTGATGTGCATTTACATGCACCACTCCTACTGACTGCTGAATAGACTGATGGGGGAAAAAAGCCTAATACACACAAACTTTGGGTGGAAATTTATTTTATGTTATCATCCAACAAATAGCTTCAAAAATCATAATGAGGCAGAAGATAACTGTGAAACAATCTGCTGAAAGTTAACAGATTGATCTGATCAATATGCCAGAACATTAATTTGAAAAGTCACATTAGATTTAAATTGAATATGTCACTTCTTGAACAGGTGTATATAATATCAAAAAAGCTGGCAAATAAATGGCAATTAAGCAGGACCAATTTTAATGGCTTTAGAATTCTCCCATTCCATCTATGGATTCCATGAACATTTAAATGTTTAGTATGTATACTTAGCTGGAATTCTATCAGAATTTTAAAAGCAATGTTTCACTACTTTTGGTGCAATCTTATTTCCATTTTCTTTTGAATAAGTTCCTACTGAATATGGTAGTAAAATGCAAGTAAATTAACGGTGAGTAGTTCATTGGAAATAAATCAATTAAAATATGCTGGACTGAAATATGGGGACCCTGATCAGGAGGACATTAAAGTGAATCCAAAAAAAAAGTGAAGTTAGCATGTCAAATAAAAATAAACAAAAGGAATTGTGAGTGATGTTGTAGGGGGCCTGTTAAAACACTAACTAAAAAATTAGGAAACTTGCTGGAAAAACTTACGCCTCATGTTGCAATAAACAGGATATAGAAAGTAAATAATGGAAGAAGCTTGAACATTTACCACAGGAAGAAAAATATGACAGTAATTAGAGACCGAGTAAAATGAGCCTTATTGGAATATAGCAATCAAATGTATTCAAGAAGAACAAAAGAAGAGAGAATGAGGAGAAATTGCACTATACCAAATGAATTTACTTGATATTATACAGAGGATCCAGATTTTAAACAGAGGAACCAATAAAAACAACACTCTTGTTGGGGTCAACTACTACCTCCCTAATCAAGGAGAAGATGTGAGCAATGCTTTCTAAAAGCAAACTACAGATATTCCATTAGACATGGAGCAATACTGTATAGACAGAGGACTTTAATGCTTGAGTATCTGCTAACAGACAAACTCTGTCAAGCATGGATTTTCTAGGAAATTCCTAGAAAAGCCTGTTTTGCTGAAAATGTTTCCCTTCAGAGGACAGCTGAAGACAAAAGGATCAAATAACATTGACTTGATACTAACCTCTAGGGGAAAGTTGGTGATAAACTGAAGTAGCAGCTATATATTAGAGGAAAGTCATCATGTAATGCTGGAGTTCTTGATTTTACAGGAAATTACAGCTGAGTAGAGACAAACATACTAATTCACTTTTAAAAGCACAGCTACAAATAGTTCAAGGGGAGGTACTGGAAATGGAAGACAACAGAAGCCACTATGGCAACAAAAATTACTGGAAATCCAAAAAAATAATACACAAAGGATGTGAAAAAAAGACCACTGTTAAGGAGAGCACAGAGTGAACCTAGAATTGTTTGAGATTGAGAGGAATTACTGTAGCTCAAAAGGTGCTGAGTTTGACAAAGGATGTTAAAATAGTAAAACAGTTTTACTCGGATCTCTTTAAAATAAAAAAAATGCAAAAGATCATAAAGGAAAGGCAGAACTAATCACGTCTTATTTTGGCTCAGTCTTCATCAGCAAGATGTTACAGATGCCATCAGGCATTTTAAAGAATAGGATGAAGACATAGAACTGAAGCTTGACATTAATCGCGTAAAAAGAGAAATATTTAAATTATTCAATCTGACATCATTATAGATTCAGTCATCTTTATGTAAGCACCTTGAAAACAATGCAGTAATTATCAGAATTTAGTCTGGATTTGGCAGGTCTTGCCAAAATAATGTCATTATTTTGATGGGATAACTTCCTTAGTAAATTGAGAGAGTGCTATAGACAATAGACTCTCTTGGTTTCAGCAAAGCTTTTGACAAAATATACTACAACATTTCAGTAGCAAGCTAGTCAACTGTGGGGCCTCTGTGCTCTAAAATATGAAGAGATGGTAGAAACACTAATCAAATTTGTGGATAACAGGAAATTAGGAAGGATAGATATTATAAAAATATAGCTCACAATAAGCTTAAGATTAAAAATGGGATATAAATAATGTAATTATTTATTGAATTATAAAATACTTCAGGAAACAAACGCATAGATTCAAGATGGGGAATGCCTGGCCTGATAAGAGAGAATACTATCTTAAAAGTATAGTTTATTACAAACGAAACATGAATCAGTAATATAATTCAACTGCAAAAAAAGGAAATGTATGTTTATATTACATGAAAAGAACTACAGTTTCCAGATCACAGAATAGTTTCACTCTATTCTGCACTGGGGAGACACTTCTCAAATTCTAGTCTTATATTTTAACAAGGATTCACACAAACTAGAATAGTTCCAAAAAAAGACAAGAGGAGGATAAAGCGACTAGAAACAAAATCCTATGAAGGCAGATTGAAGCATCATGGAATATTAAAAGAGCTGAACACTAATTGAAGAGATTTTTTGATCTGATGAAGATTTGAGCACTGTTTTTGCTGAAACACTTCTGTGTCCTGCTTCAAACCAGCGGAGCGGAGTGGAGCAGAACAGAACAGGGAAGGTCCTTGGTTCAGGAAAAGTAGTTTCTGTGCATGTACAGCGCACGCCAAGAAATCATTTCCACTCAGTGAAACGCTTCTGTATGTTGAGACAGTTGCACATCCCTGATGGTAGGACCTGGAACGGTGGATTTAAATTAACACAAAGAAAGATTCCGACTGTGGGAAAAACTTTCAAATCGTAAGAGCGATTTGACAATGGACCAGTCCTCAGGAGGGTTAAGAGGGCCCCTTCATTAGCCGCCCTGAAGCAGGGACCAGGCGGCAGCCCTTCAGGATTCTTTCAGCTGGAGTTCTGCCTTGAGGACTCAGAGGTCTAAATGTTTTTTTTTCCAATTCTGATCCTGATCCCAGGAGAGAACTGCTAGCTGTGGTACATCAAGAGGGGCACTTTGCGCACGCAGAGGATCTTCCAGCCATCCTTTAACCCTTTGCGAGCATCTGTAATTTTTGCAGTCATTAGCGTTCAAGATAGTTAAAAACTCTTCCTGAAACACTGGCTTTTCTTCGAACGCCAGCGAGTGTTTCCTCCTTAAAGGCCACCTGAAGGCTCCCTCCCTCTCCGCCCCCGACGTTTATCCGGCAACTACAGTGCGCTTTCTGCCTCGGATACACAACTTTCTCCACGGCGATAGGCTCCGGAATACTGACGGCGGGAATTACTATGCAGCATTCAGGATCTTCGCCCGCGGGAAGTACCGCGCGTGGCTGCGCAGTTGACCTCGGGGACACGGCGGCTCCGCCAGGCAATCGCGCCTTTCCAAGCCTTGGTCTGCGCGGCGACCTTCCGCGACCGGTCCGCGCGATCCCGCCCGCCCGGCAACCCGCCCGAAACGGCACCGCGGCCGGCGCCGCCCTCCCCCTCCGAGGCGCGGGAGGCGTCAGGCGCGCGAGCCGCTCACCGCAGCGCCGCGCCGGCCCTGAAAACGCCCGACCTCCTCTTTAAAATCCTTTCGCGCTTCTCAGCGGCGAGACCGCTCCCTTCTCGCCCCTCGCCGGAGCCTTCTCTGAAGTTGGAGAAGAGCCCCGAAGACCTTTTATACGGACAGGCTCTCGGTGGGCGGGACTGGAGTGCACGCATTTATGAGGTCACAAAGCCCGGCGACTCACCGTCCTATCCTCTGATCCGCATCAAAGGGAGCCGGCTTCGCCTCCGTAGTTTCACCGACTTGCGTGTGAACAGCGGGAACGTCCGGCTGAGTGTTTTGGACTTCGCTTCCCGTCATTCCCGGTCAGCGCCATCTTCAAAACTCCCAAACTTGAGGCGATTGCTGTAATTTCTTTTACCGAAGGCTATATACCCTCTTAAATTAAACATATATTTTTTAAAAATAATACTTGTTCCTATTTCATATATTTCTCGAGAAGTTGTGTAACGGTTCGGTTACACATTCCCTATAGAGAGTAAACTTAGCTAGCGTATCAACTGAGAACACTAAGGTTTTGACAAGTAATCTCATTGGATTACTGTTTTTTATTGGAGACTATCATCTCATCTCCCCAACCCTGCCATATCGTGAAAGCTTAGTCTGGGATTCCCTCTGCCAACCGTATGTTTTAATACAGTATTAACATGTGGATTATAGTTAAAACTATTGTAAACTAAATGTGCATGTATTAAAATACTAACACCCCCCTGAGCAAAGTTTGCATATTTTTATGGATTAAAATGTTATGTCCATCAGTAATCCATTGGATTAAAATGTTATAGCCATCAGTAAATGCCAGTCTATAATAGAACTCCCTATTTGTACATTATAGGTATGTTTGTACAGATAACTTGTATCTGTTAATTTTCACTTGCCAAAATTACTGTAGAAAAAATATACTCTTAATATATTGGAGGATTTTAGCAAGATATGAACACTTCAGGTACTGACTATGAAGTTATGAAGAGTGGAATACTGCTTTTGAAGTTTGAAAGGCACAGAACTATTATGCCAACATTTCACTGCTAGACAATTTTTCCAGCTTTTAACCATTGGAAGGGATAAAAAGTGAGTTGAATATGCAACCCTATTCACATCCTTTTCTCTCCTGGACTCTGAATGTTGGCCATATTGACATGAAGGTGTCCCTGTGTGGAATTCCCAATTTAGAATCCTGATAGCCATGGATTCCGCATAAGAATGGGCTCTACCTATATACCATCAAATTTCCTTCAAATTTCACTGCAGGTTTTCATATTCAACATCTACAGTATCAAATCCTAGATAGAGGTTCCATAACACCCACAAGCCAATTCATACATTCCATAGAACTGCTGGAACAGAGAAAACTATTTTATTAATTCCTTGTTGTTCAGTCGCGCAGTCGTGTCCGACTCTTCGCGACCCCATGGACAACATTACGCCAGGCCTCCCTGTCTTGC
>JANHZU010010744.1:0-16045 GCA_032468055.1 Acrochordus granulatus | reverse complement strand
AGAAAGGAAAATGGAATCAATGAAATCTTTCTTCCTGATGCAAAATAGCAAGCTGAGAACAAGGCCATTTTTCAAACAGATACTAAAACTCCTGCTCTTGAGTCTTACTTCTGATCCCAGCTCCTAAGCAGGTTTATTTTTTAAACAACATGATAATAAATTACACTCATGCATTAAATAATTGATTTGCTTTGACCCTCAGACAGAGGAAACTTCAGGTTTCATCATGGATGAGACAGTAGTAACTCAACTGGTTTTCAAATGAAAATAATCACAGTTATTTATTTTTCTTCCAAAACAAAGAAAACTCGTACCTGGAACTCTTCCAAAATAGAGTGGTTGAGCATGGCTGGTAGAAAGCTTAGGTGATAGTACAGCAGTATAATTTCTGTTTGTATCTACATCTAAATATACCATATTCTGCTTCTGAGTCACTATAAACAATCAGATGAATAAATCAGTTCCATCTCCCAAAACAATCACTCAGTATAAATAAATGTTTTTCATTCAATGCTGTTTCTCCTTTGCAATGTAACTGAAAATAATTTGCTTCACAACATTCTAAGTCATCCCCTTCAGTTCTGGGCAAATGCAATAACCATAAAATATATATTAAGAGGAAAAGTATGCTACACTTCAACTTTATATGAAATAAGTCTCATATTTAATTTTTCCATTAATATCCATCTTCAAGTTGCTCTTCCCCATTTATTTATTTAATGTCTACTGTAGCCTACCTGCCCCATCTTCAAGTTGCTCTCCCCATTTATTTATTTAATAATGTCTACTATAGCCCACCTGCCCACCCAACTCTACAACAACTATTATGGAGTTGCTTATCTTTTTATCTTGTGAAACTTGGGTCTTGAACCTTTTGTAGAAGGAAGATCATTTAGGAGAAGTACATCTCAAGGAAACCAGGCTAAGAAAAACATTCAATATTCCCTTCTTTTCCCTTCTCCACTACAAAATATTCCTTCCCCAACAGATGATTTTCAAAACAGAAATACTGTAGGTATTAGGCCAATATTATATTAGATGGCATGTAATATAATTTGGTCAATTTGATCAGATACTTTTCCACTTGTATTTTTCATAGGAATATAAATTACAACACTAATTTTTTTCTCTATTATTCTACAGGCAAAATATATCAGAAAACTACTGAGGATATATTATAAGAAAAAGATCAAAGATAATTTTGTCAAATCTCATAAACATTATTATGAATAAAAGTTTTAGATAAACCTCTAGTTGTCTATAGGATTACTCTCGAAGTGTTAAATTTGTCTTGAGGAGGGACACATAATTTTTGGAGTTCTTCCACATTTGACTCCCATTTTGCCTCTCCCTAAAGAATTAATGAATAAAACTCTACAGTACCTGTTACAGAGTGCCACTGTCCATTGCACAGAGACTCCTGAGGTTTGACTGATAGAGAAAACTCTCCAGCACCATTATTTCCAGAAGCAATGAGCTGTGAACAGGAGAAACCATTTCAATTTCTACTAACAATATGAACATATTTAAATATAAGAACACACACAAAGAACACATCTTTGTCAGATTTTCTGAGCTTTACTAATATTATCAGTCCCTTTAGTAACACCTGTCTTCTTCATATTGCTATATTTCAACAAGGATACCATCTCCTGAGTATTCCCAGATAAAGCTTTTTTAAATTCTATATTACATTAACCTGGAGTTTTTCAGCTGGTTTTCACTGAGTTGATGCTGTTAAATTTACCAGCCTCTGGTAACTGAGAATAATGCACATATAGAGGAGTAAGCCAATTACCTCCTGATAACTAGAAAAAGGGATAATTTTATCAATCTCAGAAGCATTCAGTCTTGCAGCATAGAATTCAGCAGATACTATTACAGAATACCACCTTTCATATGCCTTTTTTTGCCACCATACACTCTAATATTACTGTATGATTTGTGCGCACTGTGGCCTACTATCTCAGTTTTGTAAAAATAAAGTATATTGAAAAGAATATGAAAATCACATGTCTGTAAAATTTCTATCTATAGGACTGATGGGTTTATCTGGAACGATGAGAGCATGGAATAGATGTTCAAATAAAAGGGCTACTATTGAAGTCAAAGCTAATTTCTCAGAAGGAAAATGTTGAAGAAAAATGTTGAAAATATGCCATTTTGTCAAACTCCTAAGACACTTTTTACCATTGCTACTTTATTTTTTTTTTAAATTCACTTTCTAAAAGCCTTAGGTTGCACCACTTCATTCTTTAAGAATACCTAGGGCCCATGTGAAGCTAGAGACAGATGGTGGGACTTCCTTTGTTCAATGCCAGCTTCCCACTTTCAAATCCTTTTAAATAATCAGATGGGGCAAAGGACGTCATAGGCACAACAGCAATGTCCACTGATATATTGGGAGATCACAGCTATAAAAGTTCCCTACAATAGGAGATTCACTAATGTATTTCAGGAACTCAAGTCCAGAATCATTCCTTCCCTCCTCCTAGTCCACATCACAAACTGACAACCAAGATAAGGTAGAGGAAAAGAGAGAGAAAAATAATTCTTACCATGCCTTCTTCCATATAAAGAGTTACATAGTTATCTTGATTGCTGCCAGCATAGATTAAAATGCCAGTGAAAGTTCTTGGACGGATGTTAAATACTATCCTATATTCCACACTTATCAAAAAGTTGTTTTCTGGATACAAAAAAAATAGTTCTATTTTTTTAATGTCTATAAAGAAAGTTAAAAGCATGAACTCAGTTCCACACACTGTTGGTCTCTATCATAATGGAACCTGGAATTTCCCTCATAAGTCATGATGGTTGTAAATTAAGAGAACCATATGCCTGAACCAATTTTACAACTTTTTAGCTGTAGTTGTTAAGCAAATATTATAGTTGTTAAGCAAATCAATGTATTCCTATGGATGTTTTTTTGCTGGAAATCAGCCAAAAAAGCTGGAAACGGTAAAAAACATCGCAAATGGCAGTCACGTGATTGCAGGACACTGCAACCATCTGTAAAAGTGAGTCAATTACAAAGCGTCTGCAATGCAGTCATGTGACCACAGGTTCCACGTAGCTATCAGAACTCTGGAACCAATTATAAGTAGCTTTGGGGGTCCATTGTAACTTTGAACAGTTGCTAAACAACCATTCAAAAGTTAAGGACTACCTACATTTAATAAAAGAGGGAAGCTTTATAAGTTCCTTTCTTTGTGCCCATGGCAAGCAGCCCAGATTTCCAACATTACAGACAATAAAAGGCATTTGAGAAAATGTAGAATTTTAGATTAGAATAAATAATTCCTCCATTATACCCACCAATTACTATATGTCCTCCTTCATTGAAAAATGAAACACCATTCTCCAAAATATTATCCAGGCAAGGCAAGACACCATTGTTTTGCTGGTAAGTATGCATGTGTTTTCTTCCAACTTTAAAGTTTCTCAAGCAGCCCACAAAACTCTTTTCTGGAATATTCTAAAGATATATATAACCAACATAGATTGGAATAATAATATTATTATGTACTTCATATTTCTATCATCACCTCATGCAGCTTACAAGGTAGGATTACCAGATGTCTGGCAAAATGAGAACAGTCCTCCTTTTTGTCCCTAAGTCCTCTTTCCATCAGGCATAGCCTTAAAACTAAATATTGTCCAGTTTTTCAGTATCTTTTCCTGAGCAGCTTTACTCTAGACTAGAGCATAACAGTAATGCTAGCCCCAAGTTAATAAGATGGGTTCTATGACTTTAGTTGATCAATGCCCTGGCTTGGCTTGCATTGCTGCCTGAAGCTGAGCAAGACCTTAATCAATCACACAAAGGCTTTTGCTTCTTAACAGGCTCTAACACATTACTGAGATTGAAGACCTAACCTTTTGGATGCTGGAAAACAGGCATTTTATACAGGTGGTCCTCAGTTAACATTAACTCATTCAGTGATGGTTCAGACTTATGGTGGTGGTGCTGAACAAGGGGGACCTACAACTAGTCCTTGAAGTTCTGGTCATCACAGCACCCTCTTGTGATAGTGATTGTGATCCAGGTGCTTGGCAAGCAGCCCAGATTTCCAACTGCAATCATGAAATTGTGATTTGCAACCTTTCCTGCCAGCTTCCCACAAGCAAAGTTGATAAGTTAGGTGGCAGTCATGTTCATGTGAGATCCTTGCTTAACAACCTAAAATTTATCATTTAACAAGGTAACTGGGGACTGCCATCACTAAGCAGCACAGTCACATGATGTTGCACTTTATGACTGCACTGCTTAGGGATGGAAATTCTGGTCCCCAATACCATCATTAAGCAAGGACTACCTATATTCATCTACAGCTAAATGCTTTTTTGTTTGCAATTTGTCACTGTAGTTTTTGTCATAGTGCCAAGAAAGTTAAACACTATCCGCCCCCCTCCCCCATTTGTCCTTTTCAACTGCCTCTGTCCTTCTTTGCTTGTTCAGATATTTGGAAAAGCAGGCCTGCATAACATCTGTGGGATGCATCCAGCAGCCTTGTGTGGCCTGCTGATATTTTTGAAAAAGTAATAAATTTACAGCTGCCAAAAGACACACCACTGAACATCTCTGAACCTTTTTGCCACTGCCAGCTCCAGCATGTCTACTACACAGCTAGCTGCGGAATAAGCTGATCAGCATGCCAGGTATTTCTTTGCAGCCCATAAAGTTTTTTAATTTATCAATCTGGTCCTTTCCTCTCAGTGAGTTGTGCAGGCCTTCAATATTCCAATTTTTTTAACGAACCAGGAATGTACATGGGGATAGCTAGAGACAGTGTGATGAGGAAGTAACGTCATCTCATATTTATTGATATATGGTGTAAATCTATGTTTTTCAAGATTGGCAACTTAAAGATGCTGGCTGACAAATTCTGGGAGTTGAAGTCCACACATCTTAAGTTTTCCAAGCTTGAAAAACACTGCTGTAAATACTGTTTCTGCCTCCTATTTGTCCTGCTGCAACAACCCTATAAATTGGGGGTTGGGCTGAGAAAATTACTAGCCAAAGTCTCCTAGCCAGCTTTCTTCCCTAAGGGAGGATCAAAATTCACAGTCCCTAGTTTTTAGTACAGTGCTTTAACCACTATACCAAAATGACTCTCAACAATTCATCTCTTTACAATTAAGGGCCAACTAAGAAAAAAGTGCTTGACAGATCCTGTTATAATATGTTATGTGGAATGGGATGTGGCATGCAATGAACAGAAAAAAAACCAGAGCTTGTTGTTTTAGGAAAGGCACAAAGGGGGAAATGCAAGAAAATGTGGATGAGGTCAGGAAGTTAAGCAAACCAGGTGAGAAAAATGGAGTTCAAAGGAGAGTAACCAACTGAAGACATGAAAGAGTAAAAGCAAAGAGAATGATGGATACATGTGAGAAAGAAAAGGGAATTTTCAGAACAATAATAAGCTAAAAATATTAAAGCAACAGCTACAGGTATCTCAATAATCACAATATTATATGGATTCAGATATTCAAGTAAAGTACTTTGTGGTATGGGTTTTTATGTTGTTAAATAATTCTGCTGAAAAGAACTGTATCTTATTTGAAAACCCAATACTTAAAATGTTTTAAATGTATTAATTTTAAAGTAATTGCAAAATCTTCCCTTCTATGGTTGGAAAAACATGAAACATGACATCATAATCAAGTGAAATTTAATATAAAAAAATGAACAGACAAGCAGACAGGCAAAATTAATACTGTTGACTTATAAACACTATGCTTGAATAAAACATGCAGAATATTTGTAGAATATTCTTTGAATGAAATATCTATAACTATGACACTACCTATTCTGATAGTACAGATGTTTGTGTGTGGCTGTATGGTTAAATGGGATTCACTGTATGGTGAATGGGATTATTCAAAATTGAAATTGGATTATAATTACCATCACCATTTCCCAGTGACACTCAAGATTCAAAGACGACATGAATATCATACTTTAGCTTTCCATTAATAACAAGTATTTGAAAGAGGCAAATAAATATTTGATGTTTTGGCAATTATAGATAATCTGGAGAAAAGCATAAATAATCAATTCAATTCATATTGTACAACATCTCCATTTTTACCTGAATGTTTAATGAAGGAACGGCTCCTAGATAGATTGATGCATCGATCTGAGAATAAGGATAAGAAGGTGGCAAGCTTCTTTCAAAAGCCTTCAAACCATCAATTACAAGGCGCATTTTCTTATCTGTAGTGCTAAATGTTACCTTTTTAGGAGACAAACATAATTTTAAACTGATATATCACATAGTGATTAAGCAATACTTAATTGACCTTAGATTACGAAAAAGCACATTTTAAAAATAAACACAATAAACATGTAAAATATATTATACAACATACTGTGGGATATTCAAAATATATTGCAACAGAACCTATTTATACTTTTTTATATATTGGATTTTGAGGCCACCTGATTCCAAAAAATCTCTGGGTAGTTCACAATATTTAAAATACATAATACAGTACAAGACTGAACCATATCAGGAAGATATTTGAAATAGATATTTGAAAGGGGCATCCCAAACCCTCTAATACCAAGCCTAGCAACAGAGTCAAGTTGTAAAAGACTTCCAGAATCCTTGGAGGAGCCATATATATCCCTGGGGAAGGCAGGAGCTACATCAGAGAAGATATATACCAGAGAAGAAGGCATACCCACTCTGCCGCAGCATATCACACAGGCAGAAAGAACTGGAGAGAGAATAATGGTTGACAGCATGGGTCTCACAGGCAATTTTAGAAGGACACTTGCACCCCAGTGAAAATAAATAAATACATAACCTCAAAACTTACAACACAGACAGATTCTGATCAATCTACTTTTGGGAAAATAATTCCTAATTTTAATTAAATATAATTTTAAAAAAAGATGTTCACAACTTTATGAGAAAGTGGAATTGTGCCCAATCATGAACATATTGCTAACTGCTGGTCTCAAGCATCTAGGTATTGTAATGCACCAATATACTCTAATAAGTAACTAATAGCTGTTTAAAAAAAGAAGCATAAGCAACCCATGCTCACCGTATGCCACTCTCCATCATTGTATTTGGCTTTGCTCTTGATTTTTATCTTTTTTTCACCATTAGCAACCAGAAGGACATAACGCCCCTTTGAAAGGTAAAGAGCAACATATCTGTTCTCTGTCTGATCCCTCATGAAGAAAACCATTCCCCTGGTCAATGATGTACGAACTTCAACAGCAAAATGGGATCTTGAATGTACATGCAAACATATAACACATAAGAATCAGAGAAGGCAGAAAAAGTGAAAGTAAGGTAGAAGTAGAATGCATTTTAATTTTCATTATATAACTACTGATGCTCTGCTTTTATTGTTCTTATCTGGTTTGTATTATGATTTTTTTTTTGTAAAAGACAAGAGTTTGCTGAAAAATATCCACTGAGCTTCTTGGTTAAGCAGAGGTTTCAACTGACTCCCATTATAAGGCCAAAGCTCATCATAGAAATAATCAAATGTATCATACCTCTTTTTATATTACTTCTATTAAGCATAATTTATACTTTAGATCCTGGTCTGAAAATACCTGTACAAGATAATGGGGAACTCAAAACATGAGCTCACAGAGCAGAATGTTGACCCACTGTGTATCACAATGAGATTAAACATACAATCTAGGTGTCAGCCCTCCCATATAAACACACACTCAAGCATATGTATGAGAAAAAGAGAGGAATAGATATTATACACATATAATAACATATACATATATGGATATCTTCCAGTGGATCAAAAGCTTGGACTTCACATGAGGCTTACATTTCAGATATTGATTTCTATTTAGAACAAAATAATAATTAATATAATTACCTGTCTGTTAATGTTTGGGAAACTGTAAACAACAAGTAAGTTCCTGGGTTATTGCCAAAGTGGTAGGATTCAGGGACAAAATTTAACTCAGCATGCAAAGGACAGCCATTCTTGTTTTGCTGTCTGTTTGAATCTGTCAAATAGGCAATATTTTTCCCCTTCTGAAAATGCAAATAAAATATATAGTTTATAAAAACTGGTGACTACCAGAACATATGATAGAGGTTTATTAGGAAGAAAAATAATTTAGAATTATAATAACCATGAATTTACCCCTCCTTTAGGCAGCATATAATATGAACAAGAAATATTATTATTCTATACATTAACAAAAATTCAGATTTCTTTTTACTTTTAGTTCCTGCCTCAAAATCAATGAATCATTACCAGAAATTTGATCCTATTCTCTTCTATTTTTTTGTTGTTATATCATCCAGCTTCTAAATACATACATTCTTATGCTCTTTGGAATTATATGAACTAAGAAACAAACAAGACAAGAGAAATGGATATTGTTTTTATGATTGAAAATTAATTGCTTTCATAAGATGAAAAGGATATGTACTCTCTGTTACAGTACACCTGAAGAAATGTCTTCTTTTTCTATGTTTGAGAAAGAATTTTATTAACAGAGAGTTCACTGGAAGACTGTTTAGAAATTGGGACTATATATGTCAATTTATATGCTTAATTTCACCTTTTTCCTACTGTATAAATTGATTATAGATACAGCTTAATTCAATAAACAAATTATGCTTCACTGATTAATGGCAAAATCCTGAATTGACTTATTTGGGAATATATGTAATTATACGATGGCACTTGCAAATGTTGTAAGACAACATTCTATCCATTTATGGAAATTACTCTTTTTAGCTAAAGAAAAAGAGGGGCCAAATTAAATACCATAAATACTTTATCCATCTACTTTTCAATAATATATGGTTGTGGTTATAATATGGTTATTATATATGTGTTTTGTTGTTGCTTTGTTTTGCTTAATGTTAACTTTTTTTATATGCCACCCAGAGTATTTCAGGAATTTATATGGATGGCTATATGAATGCTTAAAATAAATCAACATTAATTAATTTCCATAAGCATTTAGGATCAGTAAATTATATCAGTTATATTGGAATTGTAGCTTATGATCATACTATTATTCTTTATTTCTATTAATCAATCTGAGTTTTCCTTATAAAAAGGGAATGTTTTGTATAAGTTTTATTAAATCCATTGCTTTTACCCAGCTGTACCCAGTGATACAAGCAGTAGAGGATGCTTCATCTAAAATTAATGTTTAGAAATGGAATACTAATTATATTACTCTACCATTATCATTTAATGGAGATGCTTCCTTGGTGTTGCAATTTGCTATTCATTATGGGTCAATGCTGCCTAAGGCATTCTGAATACATGTGCCCCAATTGTGCAACTCTAGGGGTAGACTTGCAGTTAGTACTTAGGATTGTAAACTTTCACTGTCAGATGAAGATCCATTCCCTCCAAATTTTAGCTGAATTGTTACTGCTGCTGTTGTATTTTTTAACTGCTTATAATTTTACATAGTTCCATTGTTTCTTTGTTATTTTTCATGACAAACATAGGTAGCAAATTTCATTGGCATTTGTATGACAGAACTTTGACAAAAACTTTTTTTGTACAAAACTAAATTTCCGACCTTTAAAATCTTTGGATGATTTGTATATGGTAATTTTTTCATCAGCATTGGCTTTTGTTGTTCTGGAATCATACAGAATCCTAGAGACACATCTCTTTTAACAGAATTGGTTAAATTTTGAACTTGAAACAGATTTGATCTAGTTTTAGGAAAAGAAAGTAATTATATTGCATATTATTGTTTATATAGATTAAAAAAATATAGAAAAAATATAGAAAAGAACTTGCTGAAAAATATAGAAAAGAACTTGCTGAAATAAAGAATGATGAAAATAGAGAAGGATCCTAAGAATAACAAAACAGGCTTCTTTCAATGTATCCAGAATACAGGAAAAAACTAAATATTTATCTGAATAATACAAAACCTGTCACATCTGAAAGGACTGAAACTTGAGATTGAGAGAGATATGGTCAAGGAATACATATTTAATTTGAGTTTAAATCTCCAGGACTAAATGGATTTTTTCTTTCTTTATGTATTTAATGGTAGAAAAATACAAATTATAGACAAAATACCAAGATACAGTAAAGCATCTCCAAAATTAAATGGAATAATCTTTAAACTTAAAGAAATGATAGAAACCAGAAAAGAAAAAAAAGAAGGGGGAACATCCCAAATCTAAATAAATAAAACTCATAGATTAAACTCATGAAAACTCACTGGTTTACATTAGCAAATAATATTGTAGTGTAATCAAATACAAAGTAGCATTGTGAAATATTAAAAAATCTATGCCATTTTGCTTCATTTTTTGATCAGTGGAGATTATTGCCTTTTTCAGGTAAGTTACACATTTCCAAAAGCAGTTCCTTAACATCTGGAATGATATCACTTTCCTAATTTCTCAGTATAATTTTGTTAGCCACTCCCTGTACACAATACAACTATAATTCCTGATAAACAGATTCCAAAACTTTGGTACGTCATGTTTAATATTTAAAGTTTCCCATAAATCTATTTATTTACATTAAAACACCATGACAAAAAAGTAGCAGACAAGTAGGACCGTATCAATAGGTAAAAGAACCCTCACATTTTTCCACCTCTGAAAAAGAAAATCTGATGTTCATCCTTTTAAATACATTCTATGGGGAGTATAATACATTTTACATACAATTTTTGATGCATCAACTTTGATTTTTGTTGATACGATTTTAACATTTTTAAGAATGTTAAGCCACTGATAGGGCATTATTGGAGATGCCATTTAGCCCATCTTTGAAATATCCCAGAACCATCCACTTAAAAATATTATTGAGGTTTTGACAGAAGTATGTTATGAGTTTTATTTCTGTCTTGGATTTGATCAAACAAAACAGCATCTCAGGTGCTAAAACATACTTAAGTTGAAAATACTGCCACTATTGTGAATAAGGAAGACTAAATTCAATTTGAAATCAGAAGAAATCCTTAAAACAAGCATTACATAATAAGTGATTTAAAGTCATATTCCTGGCTTTTTCATGAACTTTGTAATAAATGTTTTATACCTATTTTCAGAATATAATGTTTTCCAGAGAGTTAAATATTGATGAGTTTATCAAAAAGTAACTTATGTTCCACTATGGCCTCAAGATTTCTCATTTGCTTTAAAATGTTAATTTAAAACAAATAAAAGACTTTTTCTGCATCTAAAGATACTCGTACTGCAGAGTCCATTCTATCCTTGGCATTATCCAGTATATTGGTTAATAAGTTGATTTATTGTCTGATTCTTGACAATTTTTGATGAACCCCAAGTTGTTTTTACCAATATTTGGTAAAACCTGCAAAGGTCTATCCAATATAACAGTTAAGATTTTAATAGACATATTAACTAATGAAACAGGCCTAAACTAGCACAAAATTTCGGATTCTACCTGTTTTTAATATCAACCTTACATACGTCTCATAAAAACAATAACAGTTTATCATCCTTCAAAAATTGATTGTATACCTCCAAAAATATAAATCTCCAAAATCTAAAAATGCCTTGCACAATTCCACGAAAAAGCCATGTGGTGCAGAAGCGTTACCATTTTGCAGCAACTCTGTAGAATCTAGTAGTTCCTTATGTGATAGAGAAACTTTCAGCAAATCAGTATTATCCAGTGATAAAAACTGCATATCCATGGGACTCAACAATTGATTTGCTTCATATTAGTACCCTTATCATTCCAATTATATATACTGACTTATAGAAAAGATAAAACTGATTAATAATGGCTTCAGATTCAAATGTAGGCTAGTGTGCTTAATTTCAAAATTAAGTTATACTGATTTTGTTTCTTCAAACAATTTTAAGCAAATTACAGAATTTTTCACCAGATTCCTAATTCTTTAACTGTAATCTACTCCATGAGAATTCTACTTTAGCAGCATAAATATCCTCAAGGCAAAAATACTAAAAAAAATTCAACCAACTAACTATGATTTCTATACCAAATTGGTACATCACCATAAACCCTCTTCTCCCAATCACCTTTGTTTTTTAAAATATGAAAGAAAATTAAAGTTAACGTCAGAGTGTTTACAGTATTAACAAGACCCAGCATAAGATATGTTGGCCAAGTATTTATACAAAGAGCTGTGTCCAAGATAGTGTATATAAGACAAGATGGTGATAATAAATTGTTACACAATCAGAAAGACAAATGCTGCATCAGGTATCTCAAAACATTTGATCTGGATGGATAGACAAATAAAAAATGGAAAACAAGAAGTAAAAGTTCATAGATTGTTCCTTAACCAAGTCTTGCCAGCCTTTCATGGTAGATTAGACTAGGAAACTAAAGTTATGAATGCTAATACCACTTTTATAATAAGGTTATGGTCATCTCCCCTCTCCTTCTTGGATTTAGCTTGGTCTTAGTCTTAGGCACTATGTAAGAAAGACGGGCTGAAGACTAGCAGTTGTGCATCCATGAAAAGCAATTAGCAATCAGAAGACACAATGAAAACTCCTTAATCTCACAATACATGGATAGACTCAACTATAGTTTCAATTGGGAAACTGAGCATCATAGATCAAGCTAAATCCAAATCACGAGGGAATTCCTGGAGCTTGGCATTCAGACAGATTAGCCACCAACAGACACATAGAAATAAACCTATCATTCAAAAGTGCCAACAAAAAAGCTAAGGAGGAAACAAAAAGACTAGAACACATCCTCCCCTGGGAACACTTAGGTAAGGCGGGATTAATTCCAATCAAACAATCAAGCAGAAAACAATATCCTAATCAACTTACATATTACCACATTCCTGCTAAAATTGGCAGGGCAAACTATTGTATATAAACATGGAGCAAACTCCACACTCACCCATACTGATAATGTTACCTAGTTGGATAATGAAACGTCTGCAAGCAAAGAATCAAGATCAGAGAGCACCAAGAACTCCCCAAGAATATTTCTTGAAAGTATTTATTCAAGCACCCAGACAGATTTTACCCTTAATCATTGCAAAGATTTTAGGGTTAGATTTGGATATAACTATTCTGAAGATGAATTTTGTACAAACTGTACCAATAAAAACGCTGCATGTTAATGTGTTAGTTGATGTACAGTATACTAAGCACTTAAGATAAAATCTAGCTAAATAGTAGTGTACTTCAACTTTTTCCGAGACAAATAATTTGTCTAAAGCCTTAACTGCTCTTTCAAAAGATTCATCCTCTCTCTTGTAAATATTTGTTCTGTACTGCAAGACCAATACATTAGATGAGTTAGAGAATGTTTATAGCAAGTGAAAGGTTGTAGCCTTATGTGAGAAAATTAGGCAGAGGATTTACCAACACAAATCAACTTGTGAAAATATCTAAGTATCAAAGTTGTAAACTCTGTGTCTTGATGAGGTGGAGTACAAGTTACATGTTCTATGTATATTGCACATTTATTCCTGGATCATTCATCCTGGCAACTAGGAAACAATGAGGAAAACAGAAACAATAAATCGATGAAAAGTAAGGATGACTGACTTTCTGCAAAATATAGATTTGTCTTCTTCCAGTATTGCATGCTATTGTAATTCTGCTTAGTCAATAAAACATCACAAAAATCTATATACTACCAAAACTCTTGTGTCTGTAACATTTAACTGAGTGAAACCATGCATCATCGGGCAAAACCTTTTCAACCAAGGTACTGTATCTTAAATAGTATCAATCTCCATCAGTTCCTCTGCATTTGCAAATATATTTGAAAGGATGATCCAGTGAGTCTTTGGTTGTCTAGTATTTGCTATATTGGAAATTTCATGGTTTGCTCTGATAAACAGATGACCATATAAAAACTACAATTACATAATATATTTACCTTTCTATAAAAATATTGGACATACACCCTTCAAAATCCTTTCCACCCAGTTTTATTGGTCGACTCAGTGATTTCCCTTCAGGGATTACAACTATTTTTGAGTTAGGCATATCATCAACTAATAACTTCAGCCTAGAAGGATAGAAAAAATCAAATAAGAGTGAAATTCTCATGCAAAATTATTAAAACATCTAAATAATTCTTAGTTATTTAAATAGATGATTTATATGTCCCCTTCTGGCAACTATTTCCAAACATCCCAATGTATATCCATACATGAAAATACTATGTAATTTGACTCAAGTAGCTAATTGCTACCTCCCAAACACAGGAGTTTTATATTTTGTGATTGATAATGCTGTCATACTCATAAATGCCTCTGTGAAAAACAAACTCTCAGGAGCCACATCAACTGTGTCTGGTGGATAACTTCTAATGCAGTTTAAATATTCATAACCACTATAATGAAACATAAAATCCAACAACAGAATTATATCTTATCTACCAAAGCATTACTCAGTACTATAATCATTCAGACATACATATCATCTTCTTTTATCACTGTTATGTAATGCATTGAACCACTTTCACATTTTTTACTAGATTGGATTTCTTCATCAGCCAGGTTTACAAGTACATAGCCATTTCTTAGGAGAACAGTAAAAGCAGCA
The DNA here is from genome assembly GCA_032468055.1 of Acrochordus granulatus. Classification (NCBI taxonomy): domain Eukaryota; kingdom Metazoa; phylum Chordata; class Lepidosauria; order Squamata; family Acrochordidae; genus Acrochordus; species Acrochordus granulatus. The sequence continues at coordinate 1,532 of JANHZU010010744.1, read as the reverse complement.
GGCTAAAAGAAGAAAAAAGAAACAAAGACTTTTTTTAGCATATTGAGAATTTGGATTTTGTGGGACACCAATTTGACTACATTTTAAAAGGGAAGAAAATATAATTTATCTTTCTTACCCGTAAATTATAACTTAATAGCATTCCGTTAAGTACCAATGTCTGAAAACCAAATCCAACTTGGAAATTATCAGGGAATGGAAAATGTTCATCATTTAAGTCAAGAACTCCATCCTTGAAAAAAGTTGCAGTTCTCACCAGCTAAAAAAAAGGTAGTTGATGAATACTTCATTTTTTTAGAAAAATGAGTGATTTTCATTGTGCTTGCTTTTCTATTATTTATAATATAATTAACAGATCTCGCATATGGTGAGATTTATTTATTTCTGGATCATACAAGGTCATAAATCCATTTCAAAGAAGTTCTGTTTTAGAAATACTTTAGAGATACTATGATTTAAATAATTAAGAGGAATTATGATTAAATTGTAAACATTATGGGGTAATACCCAGTATTAAAAGAAGTGGTGATTATTTATTTATTTACCTTCCAGTCATCAGGGCATTTTCTGCTGACGCCGAAACTCTCAGAGAAGCTTATAGAACGTTCAAATGAGGTTTTAATATTCATCATGCAGCCACGAAATGGTGGTGTTGATATATTAAACCTGCTTCCAAAAATAAGTAAATAATAGCAAATAGTAAACTACAGCTTTAAAGTTGAAATTAACAATATCTATTGTCTTTGGAGATAAATAAACTATTCTCTACTATCAGAATGAATTCATAAGATATACAGCTACAGATAGAAAAGGTTTGCAAATCATAATCTCCAGGTCACAGATTTGGCATTTCTGTTGTCTAGTTCTAATTCTGCATGTAACTTAAAGAATAGACAATTAGCAAATATGGGACTTAAAATGATACAAAATATATGCTTATGATCTTTATCACAAGATTTTGAGTTCATGAACTAAACATTCGAACTGAGGACTATTGTATATTTTAAACTAATTAATTATGGTGGCTGCATGGATCTTTTTTTCACTTATATAGAAAGGGTCACAATAGGACATAATTTTCCTATGGCTCTAAAGCCAGATGAAAAAATTTATGTCCCTTTTCATTTTAATTTGAATTCCAACTGTCTGTGATGACTGGAGTACTGAGAACAAAATTCACAATATTGGAGAAAGCAAAGGATTTTTATTCCTCTCTAAAGTATGTATGTGTGTTTCTCTTCAAAATATATCTTTATCTAAAGAATAAAGTATTTTTAAAATACTTTAAATCTCATACTATACATAGTATGGAGAAAATAGAGTTTTTTTCTTAACATTATTTACAAAAGATATTTACAATAGATACAATGTTTGTACAAAAAAGTACACTTATGGAAAATTCTAGAATCCACATATATTGTATACAGTGGTGCCTCACAAGACGAGATTAATCCATTCCGGAAGAACGCTCTTAGTGCGAAATTCTCGTAAAGCGAAACGCGGTTTCCCATAGGAAACAATGGAAAGTCAGA
>JANHZU010010739.1:0-12531 GCA_032468055.1 Acrochordus granulatus | reverse complement strand
AGTGAAAGACTTGGTCCAGGAGCAGGAGAGGCGGGTGCTGGAGGGACAGAAAACAGCTGCAAAGTGGGGAGGGGAGCTGGAAGGCAACGGCCTTGCCTGCCTTCAGCTCACAGTGGTCTGCAGATGGGGGACTTGGAAGCAGGTCATTTGGGGAGGGCCTCTCCCCTCCTCTTGGACTGCTGTGTCCTCCTCCGTTCTGCGCCCCTGGCGCCATCCTGGGGGACCTGAAGGGGCAGCTTTGGCCTTGGTCATTTTGGCTGCAGGATGCCTCTCTCTGATCTGCGCGTGGTCGAAGAGCAGCGCATCGGCCGCGTCTCTTCCCTGCCCCAACCTGCTTTCCCTTCTCCTCCCCCAAAGACTGGAGCCAAAAGTTGAGCCGAGAAAACACCTCTCCCGAGGCATTTGTCTCCCCTTCCTGATGTTTTGTCACCATCTAGCTGTGTGGAACCTGCGTGCTCAGAGGCAGTTGATGGGAAGAGATCCTTCACCTGCTTCAGGCCTTCAGAAAGAAACAAAAGTGGTCCACTCCAGCGTAACGGTTCTTTGTCATGGGGTCCCACAGACCTCCATTAATGTCTCCTGCGCCAACACCAACCACCCCACACTCTTCCGCCCCCCTCCCAGCGAAGCCCGCACCTCGGCACTTGGTGTTCTCCTCCGAGGGTTCGAAGCCTGCCGCGCAAGTGCAGTCCGTGATGGCCTGGTCAGCCCACTGCCCATCCTCCCGGCAGTACATGCTGAGCGGGCGGGAGCTGGTCTTGATGGCGTTGGCCACGCACTGCCCGGTGACCGGCATGACCAGCTCCCTGGGCACCGTCTCTTGGAACAGCGTGAAATTGACAGTGATGGCCGGGCACTTCTTGTAGAAGAGCCGCACGGACAGCAAGGCCATGCAGGCGCCCTGGTCCTGGAAAGCGAGGTAGAAGCCAGCCTTGGAGAGGGGTCCCACGCGGAGCGTCTTCACGTTCACCTTCCCGGACGCCTCCATGCCTGCCCGCTTCCGGGTGAGGTGCTCGGCCGCCACCGTGTCCACCTTGATGTAGGGGTTCTCCATCCAGGGCGGGAAGGTGGCTGAGGCCAGGTCAGCGCTGGCCTCATAAAAGAAGACGTTGAACGTTTCCTTGCATGCGCGGGTGACCTGTGGAATGGAGAAGCACTCCACCACGGTGAAGCGCAGCTCGGCGTAGACGTAGGTGGCACCCGAGCGGGGAACAAAGGTGGTCCGCAGCCAGTTGTTCTGGTTGGGTTGGCGGACCCCGCACACCTCGAAGGTCCGCACGCTGTTCTGCTCCTCGTCCAGCCCGCTCAGCTCTTCCCACTGCCAAGGACAAAGCGCCAGACGAGTCAGTGCTGCCCTGTACTGTCCCGGTGAACGAGCCGTAGCCGTACGATGAACGGGGAAGCTGCTCCCACAGAGGAGGACTGGACAGGAGGGACGGCTAAACAGGACAACCTGGGGGCCAGCTCTGCTGGACCCAAATGTCCACTGCACCAAGAGGCTTCCCAGACTAGCCCCCCGCCCGTGGTCCCCGACCTGGTCTTCAGAGACAGCTGCCCTTGCAAACTGTGACCCAGAGCCACAGACTGGCCGACCTCTTCCTTGCCCGGTTGCTGGTCCTTCCTTCATCCTGGCCTCTGAGCAAGGGCATGGCAAGGTCCAGGGAAGGGGGCTGGGCTGGCACCCCCCGATTCCTCTTACCTGTCCCTCTACCAGAATCAAGTCTGAATGGGGAGCCTGTATTTGTATTAAGTGCGCCTCATTTCTAGGTCTTTTCAGTGTCCCGCGGGCATCAGAAATGGCACCTTGACATCTTGGTGGGTCAGAGACATGTTACCTTTCCTGGTGGGCCCAAACCAGCCACGGTTTGCCCTTAAGGGGATCACTGGACCCACCTGGCAAAGTAGGACGGGGGATCAGACGGTGCCAACATCAGGAAAAGAGAGACCTCCAGATGCTGAGCCTCACTTTCCACATCCGGAACCCGAGAAATCCTTCTTACGGTCAACCTGCCTCGAGATTGCAATCCCAGGGCGCTTCTCTAGGGAGGGGTTTATTGGCTTTTCTGTCTGGGGTTTTGTTTCGGTAAGCTGCCTGGCCCGGAGTCCCCGTGAGTGAGTTGGGTGGCCAGATGAATTTTGTAAACAAACACACAATCCTGGAAGGCAGCCAATTTGTAAGTTCCCAGCAGAGGGTTTGAGATGGGGCAGTCAGCAACTGGAAAGGGACCTCCATGATGCGTCTCCCCTCCCCCCCAAATTAGGCTGATGTGCTTTGTGGTCCCTCCGGGGCTGCTACTCTGCTTCCCCCCCAGCACTTTGGCAAAAACATTTTTTTTACTGATTCTTTTTGGGGAGAATAATTCAGTTTTAGCTGGAACGCGCTGGCAACGCTGGGGCTGTTTCAGGCAGCCCTTTTGCGTTTTGAGTATTTCTACGCAGAAGCGGCTGGGAAAGGGCGAAGTTAGGGAGGGGGCGGCGAACGAGGGCCGGCGAGCAACGGGGCGGCCCCGTTCCGGTGCGGCTCACTTGCAGAGGCTCCCCATCAGAAGCCCCTTCGCCTTACCGCTGCCCCCCTCGCCGCCCAGAGCAATGGGCATCTCCCGTCCGCCGTCCGCCGTCCCCTCTTCGCGCCAGGGTCAGCGCAGCCACCGCCCTCGCTCAGGTTAAGAGGCTGCACTTCCCGTTTGCTTCGAGGGGGAGGAGGAGAGCTTCGTCTCCCCTTCCGAAAGCGCCGCCCAGGTCGCAGCCGACATCTACCCTAAGGCGCGGAGCGGAGTGGAGGGGCTGGGCTTGAGGCCTGCGTTTCTGAGGTGGGCCTGGGGGGCGGGGAGGGCATACCTGCCGCACCCCAAATAACGCCTGGGGTCCTCCCCCCGGGCCGGTCGTTTCGCGGAGAAGCCGTGCTGGGTGTGGCGGCCTCGCTTGCACAACCCCGCGCGAGAATGCGCCAGTCCCAGAAAACGTGGAGTGAGGCTGCGGAAAGCGCCCTGCCCCACTCGGCACCCCGCGGACTGGGGGGCTCGGCTGGGCCCGCGCGGCTGCGCTGCGGGGCAAATCCCTCGCCGCCGATGCTCGCCTTCGTTCGTGCCCATTTCGTCCCAAGCAGCCCCCAGAGGGAATGGACGGCCGCTCCCACCACTCCGGCTCCCCGCTGGTCCCTCACCTGGCCATCCTCAGCGGGGTACGTGGTCCATTGGAGGTCCGCCGTCTCGTACTTGGTGTTCATGAGGTTTTCTGAAAGGGGGGAAGAGAAGTTGAGTGCCCTCCCCGCCTGACGGCCGCGCCCCGGGTGCCCGGGATGGAGGGCAAAACCCAGAGGGCTTCACGGGTTAAGACGGCAGATTTGCAGGGGGACCCTCGCCCGAAGCTCGCAGTTTCCTTCGCGACACAAAGGAAGCTCAGTCCTGGTCAGGGGTGTCTCCCAGGAGCGCCACCGGACTGAAAAGGTCACGTCCGCATCAGGAGAGTCAAGATTTGTTTTGAGCGCACCTTGCGGACACCCCCGCTGGAGTCAGCTGAAACATCTTCTCAAAGACGTTCTGCGACAATCCGCAGCTTTGAGCAGACTTTGGGCTTTCAATGCGTTTCTCCCCTGTCGTAAGGTAGTCCTCACTTAATGACCATTTAAAGTTATGATGGAGCTCCCTGGGGGTGCTTATGACCCGGTTCTGAAGTTCTGATGGCTGCCACCGTCTGGTCACGTGACCACATTTTGGGCATCCGGCAGTCAGCCCACATTTACAGCCATTTCCAGTGTCCTGCGGTCACATGACCCCATGCGATTCATTTAATGACCATGGCGTTCACTTAATGACCACTGCAAAAAAGACTGCAAAGCTAGGTCGGTCGTGCGGTGACCCACTTTACAACAGCCACAACTTACACCCGTAACAGGCAGGCTCAGTGGCAGCCGTAGGTTGGGGTGTACCTGAAACACCTTCCAAGCCGGGTCCCAATTCCCGTGGCATCTTTGCTGACACTGGCCAGCGACTCTCCGCGCGGTTGCAGGGCAGCAGAGAGAAAAACGGGGTTTGGCTTCAAGCTGGGGAGGAAGCACGCTGCCCTGCCTTGCCGTGTCCGTGCGGCACGTGGCCCCGCTGGGCCCCTCCCCAGAAACCCTGACTGTGTCAGCCAGGGATCAAGCCCCGGTCCGGAGCCTCTTCTGAGTGGGCGGCCTTGCCGCTTGCTGGACGAGGCTGCTGGGAGACTGCAAGCGCCCCGCTGCCCTCCGCGGCCCTGCTCTCGCTGCGGCGTTTGCCCACCTCTGGGGTCCCGGACCGCCCATCCCTTCCGCCCCCACCCTGTAAACGTCCCTGAGGCATGACGAGGCACAGCGCAACCACCACATCTGCTTGTGGCACGCGCGCCCTGAGAAGTGCAACGCCTCCCTGCGAAGGGCGATGACAGCGAGAAAGCTCAAAGCCTTTGTTGGGGGATCAGATTCGAATTCCGCTCACCTTCCTGCCTGGCGAATCATCAAGGGGGTTTTGTTTGCCACCCAGGGTCAGCGAGGCTGGACTCTGCCCACCCAGTCCTAAACCCCAAGACAAGGGGCACCTTAGGGTCCCCAAAAGGACGGGGGCTCTGCTCGGAGGGTCTCCCGCCTCCCCTCCTTCCTCTGAGCAGCTCAGGAAGCAATGAAGCCCCCCACTCACCCCACCGTGCCCAGGTTCCACGAATGAGCCCCGGGATGCAGGGCACATCCACGCACAGCCCCCCACCCTGGCATGGCCTTGGCTGCTCTCCCGCGTCCAGGATCCTGGGAACGCAGCCGGGCTCCCGAAAGGGTCAAAGGTGGTGGAATATTTATAAAAAGCCGGACGGGCGTCACTTCCCCAAGCAGCTGCTCGGCCACCGCCCAGGGCCAGGAAACCAACTCCCACCCTGCAGTGAGAGCCCCTCGCTCCCCCTCCGGCCCCCCACCTGCATGCGCTCCAGCCCCCTTCGGCCCCTGCTTTGGCTCCCTGCGGGGGTGGGGGGAGGGAGGCAGACCACGCCTTGCCATGGCCACCAGGAGCAGCCACCCCCGCCTTTCAGCTAACATGTCCCCCCACGACTGGAGCCCAATCAGGCGAACAGCCCCCCGAGGCTTCTCGCTGCCCCCTTCCGCCGGGGCGCATGTGCAGACAAAGGCGCCCCTCTGTTCTCAAGCGGGGAGCAGGTGGGAGAGCCTCAGAGAGGAAAGGCCTACCTCGCAGGGGGGAGGGAGGTGCTACGGGCAGCCCAAGAGCTGGCAAAATTGAAAACGGCAGGGCCAACTGGCGCTTCTCTGCTGGACGCCCAGACTGGCACCGCCTGCGCGACAAACACCCCACCCAGCCGACGGGCAGCAAGTGCGGCTTCTTCCCCCTTAAGGCCCCCCTTCGTCTCCGACTCTGACCACCCCAGACCTGGGCAGGGAAGAAATTAACATCCAGACTCCCCGCGTCTCCCCGTCAGGGTAAATGAAGGCTGGGGTGCCCCAAAGGGTGGTGGTGGGGTGTTAGGGGATTCTGGGTAATCACAGGGTGACTTCTTGTCTCGGAAGGGCCCCCAGGACCGAGCTGGTGGGAAGAAAGCCAAAAGAAGAGGAAAGGCTCAACGGTGGGGCTGGGGGGCGGCAAAGGGAAATACCTCCCCTACCCCGGGTGGGAGAGTGTTCAGGTGGCGGGCACTGGATGGCAACACAGCTCCCTCCGTGGGAGGCCCAGGCCTGGTTTCCTCTTCACCCCGCTCCCTGTTTGCGCCCCCCTCCGGCCTCCTCCAGGCACACCCATCGCCCGATGCTCATTCCTGCCCAAATCCGTCCCAGATGTGGAACCCTCCGATTTGGCAGGAGCGGGCAGCCTTTGCCGACCTGGCGCTTCCCAGCTGCGCAGGAAGACCGTGAGGGGGCCCCAGGGGCCGGGGAGGGCCCCAACCCTTCCGTCCCTGACGGAGTCGGGAAGAGCCCCTCTTTCCTGGGACGTCTCCCTGAAGAGTTCCCGATCTCCGCCCCGGCCTGGAAAAAGAGGAAAGCAGCCGCGCCCGGCACCTGGCAGAGCTGATTAATTAAATCTCGGGCACGGTGCCCGACGCGCCTCACCAGGGCTCAGCTCGCTGCTTAATTACAGCCGGCCCATCTTGCACCAGAGGCCGGGCGCAATTCCCTGTCGCGGCCCCTCGGAGAAGCAGCCCCGGACCCTCCCTCAGCACGGGTGGGTCCTTCGGGACGGGTTCAGGCTTGCCCCCGGCGCCCACCTGGCCGGCCAGCTCTGCACCTTCTCCTTCTGCCTTTCTGGGACACACAGGGGCAAGGTGGGCCAAGGGCCTCCCAACTCCTAACGACTCTGTCTGGGTGGTGCCCACGTTCGAAACACACGCTGGATAGCGGAGGACCGGCTCCGGCTCGGGCCTCTCCCAGGCTGGGAACCGAATTCCTTGGCTGGGCGAAGGGCCGTCCCGAAGGCTCGCTGGTGGGGTGGCCTGCCTGGAACGCCCTGCCAGAGGGCACGTGCTGCAAAAGACGGGGCCGGGCGCAGCACTCAGATCTCACCGGACGAGGCTGTTCGAGAGATGGCACCCAGCATGCCTGCCGCAGCAGATCTTGCCGGACCCTCTGGGGGAGGGCCGGCCCCTCGGGAGGCCAGCTTGGTCGGGAGCAGCCAGCACTCCGAAGGGCAAGGAGCCCAGGCCAGCCCATTCTAGGCCAGCCGAAGCTTCAAGGAGTCTTCCGAGACGGAGTGCGCCGCAAGCGCGACCGAGGGTGCGCGCCTGGGGCTCCTGGACCTTGAAAAGGCTCGCTTGGTGGCCCGGGAGGACCTGGGCCAGGGCCTCTCGGCTGCCCCTGGAGCAGCAGCTGCAAATCCAGGAGGATCCCCAACCTGTAGACCACCTCGCTCTAGGAGAGCCTGAAAGGCAAGCGCTTCCCCTGGCAGTCGTGGCCGACTCTAGGGGGCGCTGCTCAGGTTTCACAGCCGGAGAGCCAGAGCTGCCCAAAGACGCTTCCGTGGTCCTGTGGCTGGCATGATTATACGCTGACAGCATCACTTGGTCCGTGTCGGGTCAAATGCACAACAGAAGGAATTCTGGGAGTTGAAGTCCACACATGTTCCAAGTTGCCGCGGTTGAGAAACACTGGGCCAAGCCGAAGCAGCGAAGGCATTGTGCGAGAGCTCTCTTGCAAACCGCTGAAACCCAGACTCTACCAGCTGGGGTGAAGGTCGGGTGCCAAGGAAAGCTCCCCTTCCTCAGAAGAGGTACAAGATCCCCCCTCTCCTCCTGCGGTCCAGAGGCATCTGCTTCCTCGTCTCCAGCACCCCAGGTGTCTGTCTGTTGAGATGAACTCTTGTTCTAGTCACTATCTCCCCACAGTGACCAACCCATGTCCCTGAGGAACATCAAGGCATTGGCTCTCAAGAAAGGGTGGACTTGTGGTCTGAGCCAAGGCAAAGGTAGGAACTGCACCACCCTCAGGAGAAAAGACACCCAAATCCTGTCCATTAAAATCTTGATTTTTCCCTTTGTTGTTCAGTCGCGCAGTCGGGTCCGACCATGGACTGCATCACGCCAGGCCCCCCTGTCCTGCCCTGCCTCCCGGAGTCTTCCCAAGCCCATGCCCATCACACCGACCGTGCTATCTATCCACCTCATCCTCCGCCGTCCCCTCCTCCTCTTCCCTCCAATCCTTCCCAGCATCACAGTCTTCTCCAATGAGTCCTCCCTGCGCATTATGTGGCCAAAGTGCTTGAGCTTCAACTTCAATATCTGTCTACCATGGATTAAGATGGTCCTCCTGCGACAAACTGTCTCCAAGGAAGCCTCCCCTTGAATCTTCTCAAAAGGGGCAGCAGATTATTACTTTGGGAATCAACTTGTTTAGGATCACACCAAAAGGAGGGCAGGAGAGGGAAGGGAAGGGAATGGTGTAGCTTCACCAACTCTGCCTTGGGTGCCAAAGCTCCAGGCTGAAGCTGTGGGATAGGGCCTGGGGGGCTGCTTCCTAGGTGGAAGGGATCTGAGCAGGAATCCAGGAATCCCAAGGCAAAGATTCATACTCCGAAACAGGAATGGGGGGCACAGCTACCTTTATTCCATGCTGCCTACACCCTATCTCAGAAATCAACCTGTAGCCCAAACCTTGGCTCTGCCGAGAAGGGACCAAAAGCCCCATTCCTGAGCTCCAGAGCAGAAGACCAGGCAGGTGGTCTAAGCTGATGACAACCTCTCCCAGGAAGAAGAGCTTGGAGGCAGCCCAGCCTTTCAGATCCCCAACTGTGGGGCTCTGGTGTCCATACCCCTATGCTAAAGCGAGGCGGCATGGGGATTCTGGGTATGCCCAGAACGCTGGGCTTTGAGGGCTGGGCAGAGGGCAAGAACAGGGAGGACTGTGCAGGGTGGGGATGAAGTCACCACCAGCAAGCGCACAGAGATCATGATTTCCTGCCTCTCAAAGAGCAATGCTCTCAGGGTCATTCAGCGAAAGCGGCTGGAGACAGGCCAGCGCAGAGAAGGGAAGACTGGAGACAGGAATCACTTCCAGAAAGTACGTGGCTTTTGCTTTCTGACACACACACACACACAAAACAAATCTCCTTTGCTGGGTTCACCCATCCGGTTCAACCATATTGTGGCTTAAGATCGTGCTGCTGCACTGTTGGTAAGCCATGGTTTAGGGCTTCCATGTTGTGCAGATCCCGTGGCTGACCGCCAGAGAAATAGGAGAAAGGGTGCCCCTATGACCACTGGGCCCAGCCATTGAACAAAGCCTTCACATCAAGGAGGCCATGTGCCTGTGACTTTCTATGGAAGCAAAGACAGCTGGACTTGGAAGAGCATTGATTCCTTTGAACTTTGCTCTTGGGGAAGACCCCTGAGGATACCCTGACAGCCAAGGAAACAAACCAATGGATCGCCGAACAAATCAACCCAAAGTTCTCACTGGAGGCACCGATGACCAGGCTCAAGTTGTCCTGCTTTGACACGTGACGTGAAGACCTAGCAGCTCTCTAGGACGGAGGAGGAGGAGGAAAGAGAAGGAGAGGGCCCCCAGCAGCAAGGGGGATGGACTCCGTTGCGGAGGTGATGGGGGCACTGGTAGAAGTCCCCAGGAATAGGTTGAGGACGGATTGACTGGAGCAAGTCTATCCATGTCGTTACTGAGTCAGCGCCAATGTGACGACACATTAGTAGACCATCAGCCTCTCAAACCCAAGGACGGAGCCTGGGTGACCCAGAAATAAGACCCCAAGCAGGAGTTCCCCCCACATGTCATGCTTCTCCCCGCTCCTGGTACTGGTCCTGGGCCCAACCTAGATCATCGATTCTCCCTTGCTTTTCCCAGCTGCAAAGGAGACTCAAGCCAGTGCCCTTTGTGTGGCTGGTGGACTCAGTCCCCCAGCCCCCTTCACAGCTTCCCTCCCTGACCTGGTGACCTCCAGGGCAGAGGACTACAACGACCCAAAGTCCGTGGGCACCCAGTTGAGGAAGCTTGAAGTGTCTCCCAGCCTTGGCAAGTGTGTGCAAAGCGTTTAAGCCAGCGAGCAGGCAATGCGAGGAGAGGAGCTGCAGAGGTGGGCTGCAGGGGGGCGATTCTGCCTTCGACAGAGATGGCCGCGTCCCGAGGCGCAGTGGGATGTCCAGCCTGCTCTGATGCGAAAGCTGCTGCCCGGTTTCTGAATTCAAAGCCTCCTCTGGTTCTCTGCAACATGCCTCGGCCAGCTCTGCTTGTGGGACCCCTTGACGCTGACAGGCCCTCAATGGGCCCAGGACTGCCCGAGACAGTCATGGACAGTCAAACCCATGCGTCGCATATGCTGGAAGTGTGCTGCTCATCATGTGCCAGCACACGTTCCGGGCACCAGTTTGATTCTGTGCCTAGGCACCATTGGCACCCCTTCAATGGGCCTAGTGCTGCCTTCTGTGCTCTCTGCAGTAATGGAGGGTTGGGGTGGCACAGCAAGATGAGCCCAAGGGGGTGGGGCAGGACAGTACAGGAAGTCCTCAACTTACAACCACAACCGGGACCAGAACTGCAGTCACTAAGTGGTGGTTGAGTTGACCTTTTTTGCTGCAGTCGTTAAGTGAATCCTGCCTCCCCCATTGACTTTGCTTGTTAGAAGCCCACGGGGAGATCACAAACAGTGATCATGTGACCCCAGGAGGCTACCACCATTGTAAATACACACCCTTTGTGAAGTGCCCAAACTAATCATGTGAGTGTGGGGACGCTGCAATAGTTGCTAAGTGTGAGGACTGGTCGTAAATCACTGTTTTCAGTGCCGCCATCACTTTGAACGGCCATTTAGCGAATGGTTATAAGCTGAGGACTACACATAGGCCAGTCTAATAAGGAATGAAGCAGCAGCCCAGGGAGCCACAGACACACCACTCTTCGCCCATCTTCAGAGAATAAACAACCTTCCAGAGGAGCCAAAGCAAGCAAGGAAAAAGCTGGGAAGGTGGGCGGCCAGCAGAGGTGCAGAAACAAGGATGGGCCTCTCAGACGTGGTCTGTGGATAAGGCAACAGTTTTTCTGCCCCCAGAGCAAGGTAGTTTAACGGTGGAGATCAAGAGACACTGGTGGGCAGGTGGGAGGACTCGTGGAGGTTTCTCTCTCTTTCGGGGAGGGTGATGGAGAGAAAGGGGCTGGTGCATTCTGGGAAACCAGTCTCCATGGCACAGCTATTGCCAATGGCCTGGTTCAAGCGCATGCCCTGGCACCCCCTATGGGGGGTTGGAGTTTGATAGCGGGGATCCCAGTGGCAGGAAGAATCCTGAAAATGGTCCATCCAGCACTGAGGTTCCCAGGAACCTCAAAAAGGGGTCGGAGGGCCTTTGGCCAGAGGAGAGTAGGGAGTCACTCCTATTGAACCTCCACCACCGGTGCATGATTTACCCTCTCACCCCAATTCCCTGCAGAAGAAACAGGCTGCCATCCCATCATTCCCAACCAGCAGGCCTGATCCCAGGGCAACAACCTCACTAGAAGTCACCAACTGCTGCCCCCCCAGGCTGAAACAGCCCACAGGGAAGACCTCAGAGCCAAAGAAACGGAGCAGATTAAAAGAAAGCAGGTGGGTCAGGATCCGGGATGGGAGGATTTTGGCAATCTGGCCAGGAAGGGAGCCCCAGAGCCCGTGGTCTGGGCAGGGGAGAGGTCTGAATCCCCAGGCCCTTCAGACAACAAAAAGCCCTCCCTGGACACTGGAATGGGGAAGGGGCTTCTGGATACCCAGAACCTTCTGGAGAGGTTCAATCCCTGTGCTGTGTGCTCCAGGACCCCTTCAAGATCTGGGAGAGATCTGACCCCCAAAGAAAGAAAACAGTGATTTTTGGGGAGCCTGTAAAATGGACCGCAGGCAGGGGGAGTCACGGAGGAGGGAGGTTTCTAATTGGCAAATCAGGGGCACATTTGTCCAAGGAGATGACCTCTAGTCCCAACTGGGAGGGGAAATGTTTATTTCTCCCCCTTCTTTGTGTTTCTGTCTGTGGTGATGAAAAGGAACAGAGCTGGAAAAAAAGGCATTTTTCTCTGGTCCCTTCTTAATCCCCTTTCAATTAGATTCTCCCCCTGCCAACTGTGAGGATTGAGGGGAAGGGAGGGAGAGGGATACAGGCTTAAAACAGGGAGGATCCCCAGAGCTCCCCGCTTAATCAGAAGCAGAGACTCTTGGGGGAATCACAAACTGAGACAAAAAATAAAGTCTTTCTCCAAAACCTGCAGTCTCTGGGTGGGGGGAAATGGGTAACTGAGGGCTGTATTATTAGGGAATGATGGGCATTGTTGTTGATCTTGCAACTTTAAAAAGGGCCTAGTAGATCTCCTGGCTGGGAGGAAAGGATCCTCCCCACACCCCATTCCAAGGGTCTCTGGCCACCTTTGCACTTGTTGGGTTAAGATGCCCACTCTCCTCAGGTGGACTCCTCACCCCCAGTTCTTCTGACTTTCTGGATCCACAAGGGACCCAGCCCCTGCTCCAGAGAGGTCCAGGTCCCATCATCCCCAACCTAGGGCAGTCTACAATCCTTCCCTTGTTCAGGAGGGCAGCAAGGTGTGTCTTTTGTAAAGCAAAATTTCAGAAGAGAAGAAGCAATTTTAATTTTAAAGTAAGGAAGAGCCATGAGTCCCACCTGGGACCTAGTTGGTGGTGGTGGGGAGATTGGGGAGGAAAAGAATTGTGAGCAGTTGGAGACTTTGAAAGAGAGGAATTGGGAGATGAAAGCCTATTGCAAATCATTGCTCTTTTGATGGGGCAGATCCTGGTTAATATCAGAAAAAGGACATTGATCTTTCAGGAGTGCTTCATTAGCAGGATCAATGCCCACATTGAACTATATGGCGGCCAATACAGATCGGACCGTGAAATTATTGCAACAATAGCAAATTCAATGAACCGAGGAGAAGCTGCTCGATTCATTGCACAACTACATAGAGAATGAGCACCCCAACTAACAAACATACAAGCATTCACAGCACTACTGATGAACTGCTTTCACAACCCTGACCAAATCGCAAAAAGCGAAGATCAACTAAGGACAATGAAACAGGGCAACAAACCTCTAATAGACTTC
>JANHZU010010736.1:243100-260720 GCA_032468055.1 Acrochordus granulatus | reverse complement strand
TTACTTCAAGAAGTAATGAATGAATGAATTCATGAATGCAATTGGATATCATTCGTGTACCGATAATACTGTATCTGAACTGTCCTCTCTCTATAGATTTATATAGACACTAATAAGTAGAACAGAAAGGGCAAAATCATGAGCTCTCCACAAGGGAGAACATATCAGTGCACCACCACTGATGAAACTGCAATTGGATATGGAGGAAAACTATTGCCAAACTAAGTCTCCAATCCCCACAGATGGCCCAGAAGTACACTATGGCTCACGATATATAAAGCTGGTAGGAAGTATAAAAGAAGCAAGATGGACACACTACTTTCATCCAGTTCTCAGACAGATCTACAAGAATAACTAAAGCCAAGGGATACAGATAATCTGTTCCCTTAAAATTTGGCATCAGCAGTATGTGAACCAAGATCTACTAGAAGTGCAAGTGGGGTTTTGAAGAGGCAGAGGAACTACAGATCAAATTGCCAACATTTGCTGGATCGTGGAGAAAACAAGGGAGTTTCAGAAAAACATCTACTTCTGCTTCACTGAGTATGCTAAAGCCTTTGATTGTGTGGATCACTTCAAACTGTGGAACGTTCTGAAAAAGATGGGAGTACCAGACCACCTTTCCTGTCTCCTGAGAAGCTTGTATGCTGATTAAGAAGCAACAGTTAGAACTGGACATGGAACAATGGATTTGTTCAAAATTGGGAAAGGAGTATGACAAGGCTCTATATTGTCACCCTGTTTATTTAACTTATATGCAGAGTACATCAGGTGACATGTTGGGCTAGATGAATCACTAGCTGGAATTAAGTTTGCTGAGAGAAACATCAACAGCCTCAGATACGCAGATAATACCACTCTAAAGACAGAAACTGAAGAGGAACTAAATTGCTTCTTGATGAGGGAGAAGGAGAGTGCAAAGGCTGGCTTGAAACTCAACATTAAAAAAACTAAGATCATGGCATCCGGTCCCATCACTTCCTGGCAAATAGAAGGGGAAGAAATGGAAGCAGTGGCAGATTTTATTTTCTTGGGCTCCACGATCACTACAGCCATGTAGTGATCGTGACTACTGGTGACTGCAGCCATGAACTTAAAAAACGCTTGCTCCTTAGGAAGGAAGTTATGGCAAACCTAAATAAAATATTAAAAAGCAGAGACATCACCTTGCTGACAAAGGTCCGCATAGTTGAGGCTATGGTTTTCCCAGTCGTAATGTATGGCTGTGAGAGCTGGACCATAAGGAATGCTGAGCACTGAAGAATTGATGCCTTCAAATTGTGGTGCTGGAGAAAACTCTTGAGAGGCCCTTGGACTGCAAGGAGATCAAACCAGTCAATCAATGACTAAAGGAAATCAACCCTGACCATTCACTGGAAGTTCAAATTCTTTGGCCACCTAATGTGAAAAAAAGAACTCATTGAAAAGATGGTGATGCTGGGCAAGATTGAAGGCAAAACGAGAAGGGGACAGCCAACGATGAGATGGTTATACAACATTGTCATGAACATGAATTTGAGCAAACTCTGGGAGACAGTGGAGGACAGGGAGACCTGGCATGTTACAATCCATAGGGTTGCAAAGAGCCAACACAACTTAGCAACTGAGCAACAACAACTTGAGCATATTCAGAGTTTATTGGACATTTCCCAACCCCTTTTCTCTCAACCGCTTAGGTTTTTCTGTAAAAGAGTTATCTTCCTGCAAAGCTTGAGGTTACCCTATTACATTAGTCTCTTGTGTATATACATTGGAAGCTATCAAGCCACCAACTAATTAACTGTGGTTATTTTTCAGATATTTTTCACATTTTTAAACCCCCATCTCCCACAGAACTTTCAGTAACATCATTGTTGCTGTATTTTCCTGCATCTGATTCATTTCCGGTTTTGTTTTATTTTGGCATGCTTGCATAATTATTTCATTTTTTCCTCTAAGATCCTTGAATTTATCATTATTACTGTTATTAATAATGTTTTTAAGTGTGCCTGATGCTGAGAATCTTCCTCTTTTTCTGTACTAATGTTCTTTTAAGACATGCTTCCCCTTTCACTCTAAAATATGTATTAGCTTCTTGGAATATAAATTTAATCTGAAAATAAACCAAATTTTAGAGCAGTTCTAATGGACTTTAAGCCATGGTCTCATACATCCTTAACATTTTACAGCCCTCATCCCTATCAAAAATGATCTTGAACAGTTATTTGTCTTCTCTTTTGTAATATACTGAAAATATTCCTGTCCATTTTATTCAATAATCCCAGAACTCTTTATAAACTTAGAACTTCAATATAATTACATATCCTACTGCCCTGTCAATTTATAAAAACAATCCAGTTACTCTAAAATATTTAAAGAAATTATTAAAAAAAAATAAAAATTCTAATCAGTCCCTCAGTTTTTCAAAACAGAATAGGTCAGAAAACCATTCTTTATAGAAGAAAAGATGCTTGGGCGCACAATTTGCCCCCTTATTATTTAAACAGATAACTTTTCTGAAACTGAAGTAGATGAGAAACATAAGGAGTCCTCAGATCATATAATAATGCTAACAACGTTCCCATCAAACCAGAATACACAATCTGCCATAAAAAGCTTATGCATTACTGGGATTTTTTTTTTTTGTAGAAAAGGTTAGTTCTGCAGTTCTGCGTAAACTAATAGATGACAAATCTTTAAAAACAAGACTGGGAGAGTGGCTTTTTCATCTTGTCTTGGTTATGGATTTTGAGATTCTGATAGCTCCAGCCCTCTTAGCCTTCTGGAAGGTGATGAAGATCTGGGTTTTCATCAGATATTAGCTCCAGGAGATTAGGTGCCCAATAGATCAGTTTCAGTTTTGTGAAACTGATATACAACATCTCAGTTTTTCTTCTTTGTACTGATTTATTTTCTTCTTTGTACTGATTTATTTTCAGTCTTGGTCTTAGGGTTCTGATTGACACACACACATTAAAAATTGTGTGTGTAAGTAAATTGATTGCTTATCATCCAGGGTATATAGGTAATCATATACATTTTAAATAAATAATGTTTTCAGTTATTATTTACTGCATTCTTGTTTTCTTCCAAATACAATATTTAAGGAGCAACTTCAATGATACTTAATGATCTTAGATTTTGGGGCACCTCTTAGTAGAATACTTAGAAAGGATCCACGCTTAGTAGAAATCATTTCAAACAAAACAGCCTTCTCCAATCTGACCGTTTCCAAATACTTTTAAACTACAACTTTCAGAATACTCAGCAAGTATGGCCAGACCTTTAAGTCTCATTTTTGGAAAAAAATGTGGTTGGAGAGGTCTGGTCAAAAAGTAGGTTTCCCTTCCCCATTATATAATGAAAACTGAAATCCAATGTTACTGTATAAATACATCACTGGTCCTCTTGGAGTCCATAATTTTCTTCTCATTCTACATAAAATAGCAT
Source organism: Acrochordus granulatus (assembly GCA_032468055.1). Taxonomy (NCBI): domain Eukaryota; kingdom Metazoa; phylum Chordata; class Lepidosauria; order Squamata; family Acrochordidae; genus Acrochordus; species Acrochordus granulatus. Next base: position 257,291 of record JANHZU010010736.1, on the reverse strand, counting down.
TTATATAGATAGTGCTCACTAAATACATACTCAGCAGTTTTAAGAAATCCATAAAATGCTTGGAATTAATGGTTAGTAGCACTGCTAATCCTTTCTTGCAAATTACTGAATGTTCATGTGACCTATTGACATAATACTGAAAAACGAATGGAAAACAGTGCACTTTAGGAAGTTGTCTGTGTAGTATAAAATACTTGGGATATGTAAGTACAACAAGGCTACAGTTAGTATGTCAAGCCTATATTTACCAACCCATATTAGTAACTCAAAAATACTTCCTTAAGATCGTACTGTTAGATTTATCATCCTGTCTCTCTTTCATGAAATGGAAAGTGTTGATGAAAGCTGCAGTATTTCAGACATCAAAAAAAGGGAAGTTGTGTGGGTGGTACATTTAGCTTTTTTTAACCTTTTGCTATGATCATTGTTTAAAGAATTAGTGACTTGGGATTTTGTAAATCAGCCAGCTGAAAGAAGAGTCTTGATTTATAGTGCAAGCGACTTCAGATACCTGTTAACTGTAAGTTGATTATAAATGATTTTCTTGCTTCCTTATCTTTGTTATCTTTTGCTATACTCTGAACAGATAATTCAAAACTGATTATTTATGGAGAACTAAGGTCCATGTAATCTATTATAATCTATTATTATTAATCTAAAGTTTTAGCCCCTTTGTCTTTAGAAAGCGGGTAGAACAATCATTAACAGAATGATTAACAGAATAACTGTATGCCAGTCCAGGCAGAACACTGAAAGATGGGTTTGCATTTTGGTGATAAATTTCCCTTTGCTTTTTCAATTACTAGCATTATTAGGGACATTTTTAAATACAAAAGGGATGTACTTACCAATTTTTTCCTCCAACTGCTTCCAAAAAAAAAGAAATGCTTTAAATCTTTTAGCAGGATCTTCCAGTAGAATCTAGATAGTATTAGCTTTGGATTTAATAGTTTTCCAAGGATCTCTTCTAAATACATAAATTATTATACATATGTTATTTTAGCTGTACAGCATCCAAATAACTTGAGAATAATAATATTTTTTGCTTGGGAAGAAGAACCATTTGTTATAAGATTATATATTTGGCAGAAAAAAAAACCTAATTTAATAAACAGCCATAAGCATGTATAGATTCAGGCAAGCAACATCTAATTATGAACTACTTGAAGCCTCCCAGAGTCAGTCTGGAATTGAAGCCTGAAATTGAATTAATTAATTAATCTATTGATCCTTAGCACAAACATGCTCTGGCAACGTATTTTTCTGCCATGTCACTATAATATTGATTTCAACTTGTCCAGAACCTATGAATGAAACTGCTTAAATTGTTTACTCTGATTCCAAGGACAGCCTCAGGCTGTGACAAATCTGTTATATTTTGTAATGGTTTATCCTGAAAGAACATTAGTTCAATGGTTCTGAAGTGACTTGAAAAATATGTAATAGAGATGTTTAAGAATGAAAAATGAGACAGAAAATTCAGAGCCAACATAGATTTCTACTGATTCAAGGATAGATGGATAGCACTTCATTTCAGCAATATAAAAAAGCTATATATATTTAAAAATAAGAAAAGATAGTGAAGTTACCATTAGCAGTTCACTCTGTTTCTATGCTAATAAAAGTGTTGGTTGTTGAAATGACTGCTGTGGTTTAGGCAATTAAGCACCCTCTACTCACCTGGCATCCACCAGGACTGCAAAATGGGGCTTGAACATCTTCTTTGAGTTCCAGCCATAGTTGCTTGTTTGTCTCCTCCCCTAAATAATTAATCTATCCTAACAATTAATTTCCACTGGAAACAACAAATATTTGGATTTCCTTTTCTTCTTGATAGATCTTTTTATTGAACATATTTGGAAACAATTGATGTGCCACTTCAGTCTTAATCTTGTTTCTTTCATATTTTCCATACAAGATTTTCATTTTAGAACCTTGAGCATCACAATATTACTGATGTTTTATTTCTCATTTCTTAATAACCTCCCCTAGGAGAGGTGGCAATTAAAAATTCTTCCCCATTTTACTTATTTCTTTATGGGTATTTATTGAATCTTGAGTGCAAATTATATACAGCACTACATCACAATTTAATTTTTCATTAGTTCCTGTTTAAATCTTTGAATTTCTTTAGTTCATCTATAATTTCCCATTTTCCATTGCCTCTAAATTCATTGTTACTGGTATTCTCCTCAGTATTTTATATTTGTTCAAGTTTCCTGCCTTTCATATTATCATTCTGTTAATTTTCACTCTGTTTTCAGACTAAGGTTTTAAGGGCTGATTCTTATATAATGTGCATGTATTTATGTATGTGTGAGAGAGATGTAATATATATGATGGTGCATTTCTGTGGGCAGACAAACATATTAACACACACACACACAAAATTGAGTATATGTTTAATAGATTTTTTCATCTTTTTATTCACAATACTGTGGTGGAATAGTGTAAATAAATCTGGGACTGATTCTTTTTTTTGGTAGTTTGTTGCAAAGTTGGTCAGATGTTTAGACTGAATTTTGGCATTTTTGTTCACCTATCGAGTCTTTCTCAAGGGCCTGGGATAGGGAGATATTATTCTTTGATGGTGTTTCGGGTATTTTTGCAGGATGTAAGCTATTCTGGGTGATGCTGCCTTTTGCAATTGACTGATGGTGAATTTGTCAATGCTGATGATGTTTAAATGGTGTTCCAGTTGTTTTGGGATTGCACCCAAGGCACCTACTGATATTACTTTTGTTTTCTTTTGCCACAGTCATTCTATGTCTCTTTGCAGGTCTTTGTATTTTATTATATCCCCAATTCTTTCTCTTCTATTCTGCTGTCACATGATACTACCACATCCACTCTCCAGACTTTTTTGTCTTTCTTATTGACAATTGTTAAGGCTGGAGTATTCTGTAGCAGGTGTCTGTCTGTTTGAAGTCTGAAGTCCCAGAGCAATTTAGTTCTTTATTTTCTATTACTATTAATTTCAGTAATTTTCTATTACTATTTTATGGTCCCATCAGTTCTTGTTCGCTGGCAAATGATATTTCTTGCAGATCTTCCAATGCACCATTTTTCTGTTATTTATATGTCATTTATATAAGATCTTTCAAACAGTACTATATATCCTTGAAGTCTATGATTCTAATTAATTACTGGTAAACAAATGCAGAATCACATGTCTTCATTTAGCACTGTGCATTCCCACAGGAGTGAAGATATAATAAACATGGGCAAAACTAGATGATTAGATTGCAGCAATCGTTCTGTCTATAATATTACCCAAATTAGCCTTGTCCATTCTGGTGCTTTCTAAATGTATCAAATTTTATCTTCCAAAATTCCCAACCAACATGGCCAAAACTTGAGATTTATAGAAAATGCAAGTTAACAAATCCAAATATTCCTGGGACCATCAGACTAGGAAAGGATGAGCTAAATCATGCCCACCTTTATGGGATTTCTGTTTTGGTCTTTGTAACTTCTTGATCTTTTATTGCTTCTGTTCAGGTAAACTGAAGTAATGATGCATAAACAGAAGACTGATGCAACGTTGTCCAACTTAAAGGGATTTTTCTGGCTTATTTTCTTTGAACTTCTATATAGTAGTTCAGGTAAGTAAGGCTATAGCTCAGTACAGAATAGTATCTCTTGATCTACCTTGCTTATTACCAATTACAGGGACTGTATACTTTTAGCAATAGTCTCAGCTTTAATCCACAACAGTAATTCATTATACCATTTAGCAATGAACATCAAAGAAACAGACACAGGAATCACTCCCAGAGTCAGAAAATCCCAGTCTGAATTTCACTTTTGCCATGAACTGACATCAGGCAAGCCAATTTCCTTCAGCTTTCACGTACAGTATAAAGATGGAATTTGGGGATTTGTATTACTTCATTTATGTGAAAAATGCAGTGTCTCAAAAGAATCAGCCATAGTACATGATCTCTGAAAAAGCCACTATAATTTTGGTTTGTTTGTTGTGTATTGCTTGATTTGCTTACATGAACTCTAGCTATTAATATATATTATTTCCACAAAGAAAATTTTGGGGTAAAAATATATTCTTAAATGGTCATCTTTGTTTTGTAATGATTTTTTCTTGTGAAGAAAAAAGATGGAAGAAACTGAGAAAATACAGAAGGTTACAAATGGTAGATGACATCTGGTAGATGACATCTGGAAACCTCACCTCCACAAATTCCATTAATGAGGATCTTATTGCAGGGGGAGTTTAAATGTATTTTATAAGACAGGATTGACATAATCTATTTTTGTCCAGTTTGAGAAGAGGTGTATGGTTTTTGTCAACAAATGTTTGAAAGCATATACTACACTTCAACTGAATTTCTCACTTCCACATACCAGGGAACAATATTGCAGTTCATTGGTAGCATGAGAGGGTAATAAATTGATAAGGACAATGGAATACAGATGAATCTATAGGATGACCATTTTATCTGAAGAGGAATTTGCAATTATCTTGAAATAAGTTTTATCTCACTAATGTACTGGAGTTTTTGATAGTATGAAACAGGAGTAGGCAAGCTGTGGTCCTTAATTCTACTTTTTTAGATCCTTGGCCTCTTTGCCATGAATGGTGAAATCTGAAAGTTTAGTTTTGTACTGTATTGAATACAGAAGATGAAGGAAAACTGAAATGGAAGCTCCAAAATAGACATATTAAGGTTTAAAAAATATAAAAGGACTCACAAAACTCTCCCAGCAAATCTTGGTTGTACCTATTTGGTAATGTAGACCCACTCCACCCACTTTAAAGCTATCTTCCTCAAGTCATCTATCAACAGTTGCTGTGAAAGCAGAAGATTCTAATTCATTCATAGAATGTTTATTCATAGAATGAAGAAAAAGCAAAATGAAAATATAATTGCTTTTGAAGTCTTGTATGGATGGATACCATAGAATTTGGAATCTCTACCAGTTTCTTCTGAACTTATCCAACCAACTGTACAAAAATGTCAGTAAACATGTTTTATATTATCTCAGTGATGATAGTGGGCATCCTGCCATAGTATACCATTCTAACTATTCAGCCCTTAAAAGGAAACCATAGAACTAGAGAGTTCAGAAGAGGAATAGCTGAAAAGATCAGGAGCTTGAGATGATTCCCAAAAGGGAAATTTAAAAGTATTTGGACTTTGTAATGTAAAAACAAAGGTGACTAATGTAGAACATGAAAGGAAGTTATCTATGCATAATAGGGAGGAAGTATCAAACAGATTTTTCCTGCTCTTGTGATATATAATGAAATGCCTCAAACAAACAAGCTTACAAGAATGGATAAATTAAAATTAACTCAAAATAGGTGTTGGGAACCAGTGTGGAGTTGTGCAAACTCCCAATTCACTGAATAGCCTTAATAAATGATGATTGTTTAAACTATCTCAGAGTTTCAAAATGGTTATATGTTGCCATTGTTCCTTCCTTGGCATGAACTTGAAGAACCTCCTCCATAGCTTCTTATAAAGATTAATGGGTTGTAACCATTTTGTAGTTGCAATTAAAATTACTTTCAGTAATAAATAATAACATCTCTAAAGTACTCACTATGAATAAACAATTTTTTCATTACCTGAATTTCTTCTAGTTGAAGAAGTAAGAGAATTGGACAGATCTGTTTTTGTTTTCAGAATGAAAATAACTCTGTCTGAAGGAACAGTGATCAAATAATCCCTTCCCATTCTAATGTTCTATAAATATTACTGTAATGTACAGTGGAACCTCCAGTTACGAGACTGATCCATTCCGGAAGACTGCTCTTAGTCCGAAATGCTCTTAAACCGAAACAAGGTTTCCCATAGGAAACAATGAAAAGTCGGATGATCCGTTCCACGCCCCCAAAAATATTCACAAAAAAATCATTTTCACCGGAATTTGAGGTAGAAATGATTGTCCCTAACTTCTGAAACAAGTAACAATGATTAACACAGAATATAAAGCAGAAATAGAGCAAACTAACCAGCACTCATGGATCTGTTTCTAGGCAGGTTCTGGCCTCAGCTGCTGCTGGATCAGAGGATCCGCTGCCGCTCAAGCGTTTTGAAAATGGCCTTTTCCCTTTTCCCTCAGCAACATCTTTCCGGGGGTCTTTCTTGGGCAGTTTGGAAATGTTTCTTGTCTTAATTTGCCTCCATGCTATGAGGGGAGAAGAGATGGGCAGCAGGGGACAGGCTGGATAGTGTCAGACGATGAGCGTTTGTGTGTTTTTGTGTGCATATGTGTGTGTGTGTGCGCACACACTTTGAGAACAGTCCCGGCTGGCGTGAAGGAGACAAGAGGGAGGGAGGGAGGGAGGGGACTGCCTGGAGGGAGAATCTGGAGTCTGAAGTTCCTTCTCTTGAACGCCTTTCACTTAATTTATGCTGCTTATACAGCAAGAGAGGAAAACCATTGGCTCCATTGTGAGATTTCCCGCACGAGCTCATCGCGTGGTGCTTGTCTTGCGAGTTGCCACGCGTCAATCGAAAAACATTTTATCAAACATTTTTGCTCGTCTTGCGAAAATCTCGTGCACCGAGGTGCTCGCAATCAGAGGTTTCAATGTAGCTGTATTGTAATGTAACTGTAGGCACAACATTTTTAGTGTAGGCATTTAGTCATGTTTGCCTTTCCCTGAGAGCCAAATATTTCTTGGTCCTTTTTACAACATTGCTAATGAAAATTGTAATTATCATTTCCAAGTAATCACATACCCAGCTATGAATTCAAAATTCAATATATCTGCTGAAAAATACTGGAATGAGTTTGAGTCTTTGCTCTAACACTATGCTGTATTGGGAAAATACTGTACTGTACATAAAATGCTTTTTTGTCATTCATTAAAGACTTTTTTCTGAAGCTGTATAATTCAAATTATTTTTATGAATCATGATGAAGAAATAAAAGAAATGAAAAAAGAGAAAAAAGATTCACCAAAGAAATAAAATCAGTATCATAATTTAATTATGCATACAACCCATTTCCTAAATGCATATTAATGTGAATAATTAAGTATTCAAAATAGATAAAAACAAATATAACACATAAAAGCTTTTTTTAACTTATTGTTAAATTTGTCTTTACAAATCTTCTGAAAAAATGCTAAACACATATTTTAAAATAACCAGAAACACAATTTACATAGGCTGGCAAGTCTGACAGAGAGGTGGCTCATTACATGCAAGGACTACACTCAGAAAAAATGGAAAGAGACAAGCAAGTCTCTGATCCCAAGCAACTTATCTAAGCCATTAGGAATCTATTAGAAACAAAGCCATTTTCCCCAGATTCTCCTCTGAAAATGTTCCATGTTATTAACACATGTAAATAATATATATTAATATAAACAGCTGACATGCATGATAGGTAAGATGTACCCTGATGCAATAGAAATACTGTAGTATGTACTTGCTTGCACAAACACATTTTTTTTTTTTTGCTTTACTAGGTGACCCTCCTTGTATTGCTACAGGTGCTGCTTTGGTTTCTACATGCCTAAATAATCTAAAATAATCTAGATTATTTTAAATTGTCTTCATTGAGACAAGGCAATACCTTGAAGACATGTTATATAGTTACTGCAATATGGTTCATGTTATGGTATAGGGGAATGTGAGAATGTGCCTTATACACAAGAAATGAAGAGATAACTGAAACAAAAAGTGGTCCTTCTCCCATGTTTCTATTTATAGATCACTTATTTTAATTAATTCATAAATGAATAATTGGTACAGGAGGAATAGAGGAAAGATTTGAATTATGGCAATTTCTGCCATCATACACCTAAAGCAGTCATCAAATACTGTTCAATAATACATTCATCAAGGTATAGCAATTAATCCCTCATGGGAACAAAAACATTCAGCAACTGATTATGTTTCTTTTCCAACATAGGGATTGTCCCATGCCATGATTTATCTCCTCTTGGGCTTTTCCCAATTTCTTACAAATTCCCCATTTCTGTCATTTCAGACTAAAGTTTTTACTAAGGGTCTCTTGAAAATAATGTTTAATATTTCTATAGGGCTTTACTTTCTGTAGCATTTTTGGAAAGTGTTTTATATCCATTCATTCATTACTCAATTATTACAGTATTCCAGAAGTAACTCATTTGGGGGGGGAATCCATAGTTATCAAAATCAAATTGTTATGTAACTGGAAAAATTCTCATAGAAAGTCCAGCGTCTCAATATATTTAAATTTCATTGCTCAAAAATATCAGTAAATTCATTAAAAATAGTCTGAAATCTAAGACATCTGGAGTTGTGTTGTATTTTTGGTAGGTTTGATCAATAAGAAGAAAAATTTTGGAAATTCTACAACAGATTCAAAAAGTTGTTAGCATAAAAAATAATCCAGCACAGTGTTATTTAAACATGAGATGATGATCTATAAAAAGTGAAAAGACTTACAAAATGAAATAGTTCATAAAGAGCAGAAACTCTGGCAAAACAAATAAACTTAGCAATAAGGCAAGCAAATGGGAAAAACAGATGGCTTTTACAAAAGGAAACAGAACAACACTACTTGCTTTAGTAGAACAAAAGGAAACCAAGTAGGCAGTCAAATTGTTGGATGCCGTACATATTTATTATATATAATATATATTAATTGAATATTAATATAGCTATCATCAGCACAGGGAAATAAGAAAACCTAATTTTGGGGGGAAACTACATACTATATATGATCATACAAAACAAGCATTCATTTTGACTTTCATTTAGTTTTGCATTGTAAAATTGCTTAATTCTATATATACTGGAAACAAATAGCCGATTTAACCACTTTAATATATAGCAAAAATGTTAACATCATAGGTCTTACATAAACTATAATGTAAACTTGTTTGTAAAGTTGGGCAAATTCTTGAGTACTAATATTTTAGCACAGGATCAAGTTACCTTTGGCCAGAAAAGAACACAGACACAAACTTCTGAAGACCACAAGGGACATGCTTGATAATGAAGTCATATTATCAGATGCTAAACAAATGCATAGCTAACAAAACCCAGGAACAAGCAAGAACTACGTGAATTTCAGAAAGGCATCTTTAATGCACATAAAAGCAATCTTGAAAACTGTAAGAGTAAATTCCCAAGCATACATATAGCAAGCCAATTAATGGAAAGTCTCTCTGAAGTTTTTCATTCCCATGAAGACCACCTCTAGACTCTGGTTCCTCTTTTTACCCACCCACGCCCACTCTTTTTCTGCTTACTCTTTTCCCACAGTCTCACAAACACCAGATTGTTAAGCCGGATTAAATGGATTGAGAGCTGGGCTTTTCTCTAGTACAGTAAAATTATGTATGTATGGGCTCTATAGGTAAAGTAATATTTATCAGGAGTTGGGTTTTCTGCTGAAGAATTTCAGAGGTAATAAGACTAGGAAGTATTCACATTTTCCCCTAAGTCAAAACTTGGGATATTTGTTAATGTACCTCAGAATAGTTTTGTTTTATTGTTTGTGTGTATGTGTATGAATATAAGTGAATATATAGTAATCATTTTAGCTTGATCCTGCATAATCCAAGTTTGGACTGTTCATTGTTTATGTAAAATAAATACTCTGCAAAAGTATCCACTGTTTTCAAGTAATATGAGATGTAGGCTTCTAAATCTATACCTGTGTGAGAGCTACAGCTTAGTTTAATTGGTAGCAGCAGAGGTAGCACACGGGTGCTTTTCTGTACAAGTAAAGTGGAAAAATGAAGAAAAGTGCCAATTCTTCTATATGATCAAGGCCATAAGAAAAAGGTGCATTTTTATGTTTACAAAAATGTTATCCCCCCACCTAGTATATCCTAGTACAATGACATATTAAAATGATTTTAGGGAGAGATGTAGTGGTAGTCAATCCTATGAATTAATTGGATGCTAATAAAAGAAGAAAACTCGAAGGAGGTGACATACATTTTTTTTAAAACAATGTAGCCCTTGCTTAAAATGGACCCTACATCTCTGTGCTTGGGTGCCTTCACTAGAAATGTCAATTGTGGAGTCATTGCTGCGCCAAACAACTTTCTAGTGTAGGCAGTGCTTCTTCTTTCTTTTGTTGTATGCTTTTAAATATCAGAAGTACACTGTCTCAGGGAATTCCCTCATTGAAAATTAAGGCTAACTGTGATGAGTAATGAGATATCATATTCTCCCTTGGGATGACAGCAAAGAAGTGCAGCCACCACACACACTTTCATTTCCTTTCTTTTGGTGGCAATATAACTTACAGTCATAAAAACTGTTTTGCTGTTTATTTGCAGTGAATAAGTAATAGAGATAATATATTGAGAATCCCATGTGTAATTATTGTAATGATGGACATAAATCAGGAAAGCCCAGTTTAGCCACCGTATATCACATTAGTTCTCTTATTCTACTTATATACTTCAATCCACACAAATCAATGGGAAGACCAATACAATCCCTTAGATATGAAAGGTAGCTATAAGTACACAACCAATTTTTGTTCAGCTTATAATTATCAGGGTCAATTGTTAGGTTTCTAAGTCTTTGGGCTAAAGTCAAGTTTAATAATGATACTATTTTGATTTTCATTACTTTTTATTTTCCAACTACTTTTATTTCATATTTAATTTTCCATGTCTAGTGAGTTTTAGAACATCTAGAAGTAATCTATGCAGCTGAAGTATTTCATTTTTAGCAAGAACTAAGTGGATTGCTGAATAATTGTGGACAACATCATTCTCCTTGTCAATACCTCTTCTAAGTTATACACAGAATACATGTATTCTGGTTACACTTTCATAGTCTACAAAGAAAGGAATGACATTAGCAAAAAAAAAAATTCCAGTATCTCTATGCAAGCTCATGGGTGCTTTGCCCAAGAGGTTTTTGTTCTCTTTTTCTGAACTTTGGGGAGAAAAAAACTCAACCACAAAAAAATATGACAAGGCTCTCTGACACAAGTACACCCACACCATTCTCTGCTGATTTCTTATATTGGTGTGGATGCCATTTACAGTGACTACACCGCCTCCATAAAATTCCATGGAAAATAAAATGATCATAATTATAGTGAGACAATGTTTTGTGAAATACTTAAAGAGGACAGATAAATATAGACAGGACATTGGATGGGCTTAAACCTTCTCAGATACTTCTATATTATGCAAAATGATCTATGGATTTTGAAACAAGTCATAGGCGCTCAACAAAGTTTGGATGCTGTGATGCAAACCAAAGTTCATGTAAGTCAAAAGATGCTTTGGTGCCATCTCAAGTAAGTATGATATTTGGTAGAGGAATCCTAAATGAAAAAGAGGAGCTGTCGGGAAAGGCAAGTGAGTGTAATTTGTGTTTATTCTTGAGTTTTAGTATTACTTGGGGAGTGTGAGTGGGTCTTTGGTGGTTAAAGGAAAACAAGAGATTGAAGTGAGTAATGAAGGAAAAGAAAAAAATATCCCTTCTGAACATCTGCAGCTGGAATGGCACAGCACTTCTGAGAGTGCTGCTGTTCTATAATTATAGTATCACATTCAGAGCCTCTCTTCCCAACCTACAAATATGATTAATATGACTCCCAGCAGACTATGCATATCCATGTACATACATATTCTCTATTCCTCCATTTAACCAACAGGTGTACTCTGTCTGCCTACTAATGTTCATCATAGAGTTCTTCCTTAGGAGACTCTACTTGAGCATCTGGAGATATGATTTCTGCATATCATCAAGATAAAGCTAGTTCACATTATTAATGGACCCATATAGATTGCTTTATCTAATAGAAACAACTAAAGTGTAAGGTCTGTAAATGTGGAATTATTTTTTTAAAAAATATCCCTCCTCCCTCCATAAACTTACTCAGTTACACATTTATGAAACTATATTTTTAGTAACTTTACAAAGGGCTCTGCAAACAGAAGATAAAGTGTTTTCTTTTTGTAAATTTTTATTAGTTTTCAACAACATGAAAGACAGAAAAATAACAAAATACAACTTAAAATACATAACAAAACAACATTAGTACAACATAAGAAAAAGAAAAAGGAGGGGAAGGAGAAGGAAAAAAGGGGGGAAAGGATGGGGAAAACCCTCTCATATATCATTCCTGACCTAACTGTTTGGATATCCTTCCACAACATACATGTTCCCCTCTTACAGTGGAATCAAAATTACCTGTATGTTGTACCCTTATAACAATTCATTTTTAACCATAATGTAATGTAATACAGGATAATACATAAAATGTACATGTATTTTCTATAAGACTAGATTACATATATGTCATGTTATACACTGTTCAATTTTATTCCTATTACACATTACTAATGTATCAATATCTTAATTATTTCCAATCACATTTTACATAATACTTCTTACAGTTTTAAGTTTACATTCTTAGTCATCTAGTCCATTTACAAAAAAAATTGTGATAAATTTCTTTAGCAGAAAGTCCTGGAATGGCTTCCCAACGTCCTCAAACTTCTTTTGAGTTATTACTTTTCAGGAGGGCCATGAGCTTTGCCATCTCTGCCAAATCCATGAGTTTTATAAGCCACTCATCCACCGTAGGGACCCTCTCTTCCTTCCCGTTTCTGGCATATACCAATCTTGCTGCAGGTACCATATACAAAAACAACTCTCCACATTGTTTCTCAAACTGTTTATCCATTATGCCTAAAAGAAAGCTTCAGGTTTCATTAGTACATTACATTTAAAAATCTTTCGCATAACCTCAGTTATACTTAACCAATATTTTTTAAGTTCTTTGCATGTCCACCACATATGGTAAAACGTTCCTGGAGACTGGGCACATTTCCAGCATTCATTAGATGTACATTGTACATCATGGATAATTAGATAAATACCATCTGTACATCATTTTGTAAATGTTCTCTTTAAGATCATAATTCAAAGTAAATTTTACTCCAATGGATCACACATCTCCCATTGCTCTAGAGTAATACTGTAACCAAAATTGTTGGCCTTAATATGTTTATCTTCAAGATTCAAGATACATTCCTTAATATGTTTATCTTCAAGATTCAATTTCAACAATATTTTATATATTTTTGCAAATAAGTGGTATTCTCCAGTACCTAAAATTTGTTCCAACTCCAGCTTTTCTTCAGCAAAAGGCTAACTTTTTTTACCCTATTTAAATCTTTCAAAAATTTGATTATAAGTAAACCAATGACATGTGAAACTTTTACTTAAAATTTATTCTCTTGGTTTTAATTTAGGTTGTCCATCACCAAAGGTTAAAATATCCCCATAAGTTATCCACTGAGGTTTTTCAGTCATCTTCCTCCTATAAAAAGCTTCATGTGGAGAAAGCCACAGTGGAATCTTTGGCAGCAAAATGGCTTTATACAGATTCCACGCTCTTATAAGGCATACTTAACAAAATTATCTTTAAACAAGGGGTTAATTTTAAGCTTTTCATACTACAGGTATGCATGCCACCCAAATCCCAGGTCATGACCTTCAAGTTCCAAGCCCCTAGTGTTTTTTGAGATAATCCATTCTTTCAACCATACCAGAAAGAGAGCTTCATAATACAATCTAAGATCAGGTAATACCAAACCTCTTCTTTAGCTTCTTGCAACAGTTTAAATCTTATCCTTGGCTTTTTGCCTTGCCATATAAATTTAGAAATATCCTTTTGCCACTGTTTAAACATACACTCGTACCTCACAAGACGAGTAACTCACAAAATGTGAAACTCACAGGACGAGCAAAAAAAATTAATCAAATTTATTCTGCTAGACGAACCATGACTCATGAGATGAGAAAACTTTATGCCATACCTTGCGCGTCATCAGTAAGCACGCTCTGTATTACCCGTTCAGGCAGCAACTTCGCGCGAGAGTTCTGATGCGGCAAGTACGCATGCGCGTTCTGCCGACTGTACCTCGTGCTTTACTCCATTATTGCACAGACAGCAACCCCGCGTGAGAGTTCTGCCAATGCAGCAAGTGTGCGCGCATTTTGCTGACTCTGCCAAGCGCAGTTTACTCCATTTCCATATGGGTGGCAGCGCGTGTGCGTTCTACTTATGCTGTCGCATGGCAGCAGGTCGATGTTCCTGATCATATTGAGCACCACACGATGAGCTAACGTGGAAAATCTCACAACGGAGCTCTCCTCTCTCGCTGCATAAACAGCGTAAATTAAGTGAAAGGCATTCATGAGATGGAACTCCTGAGACTTCAGACTCCCGATTCAAT